>CM047738.1:30646504-30679200 GCA_026225825.1 Pistacia integerrima
AAAAATATATTCATAAAAAACAATTTCGTCTATAGACGAAAGTGAAAAGTAGTGCATTTGCATGTTTAAGGTTTAGAAGGTGGAAATACACAAATAATTATTCTAAAAACAGGAACTGAAATCCAGTTACAAAAGAAACATAGTATCAGAGTCCACTAAAGTTTGTAAAAGATGCAAATCATCATGCGTCAAGGCCAACCTAGAGCGTAGAGTATGCTCCACACGAACCCGATCTACGGTCCTGGGGGAGGAAACATAAAATGTGAGTCGGGAAGCCCAAAGGAGCGGATAATATAGTTTATACGAAAATAACTTTAACTTTGAAAACATGTATGAATAATTGTATGCCACACAACACTAGTGTACTTACATGATAAGGCAACAACAATATATATATATATATATATATATATTATTCTCGGATGCCATGAAATCACACACCACTATCATATAAAATAAATCAATTATCACCACCCTACTAGCCCTTAGGGGCCAAGCTTATAACTATCTGAACCAGTCCCTAACTCAGACATGAAGCTACACCACCCACAGTCTACCCTCGGGGTGGCACCATCCGCAGTCTACCCTGGGATGGTACGAACATCATTGGATAACCCTGCTCAACCCCCCAGTCTACCCTCGGGGTGTCATGATATGGTATCAAATATAATCTCGCCTACGCCTACCCTCAGGCCCAAAATCCCACACCGGCCAATAACCGCCTGGTGTAATCCCGCCTGGAGCTCGTCAAAGGCGTCCGTCTTGTTCTAGTAGGATATACCAATGGTTCGGTAGGACGGACCATCTCAATGCGCGCATGAGGATAATGTCAAATACTAGCTTATGTCTGGAAGGGGGATGGGTACGGTTTCCAATCCGGGAGTCAAACATAACAATAATCATGCATCCACAATTGCATTCCAAATATGCATCATGCATGCCTTATGCATATATAAAGTATAATATGATATAAATTCCAATAAAAGGCATGTAATCATGAATACAATGCTTACCACGTCAAAATACAAAAGTATGTAAAATTCTATTTACACCCTATATTTATCATCAATTTTAGCAAGGTCCCAAAACTTCTAAACATGACAATTAACCCCCTGCTGCCAATAGCCTACTGCCCATAAGAAAAAATCTCACATTTTTATTCAACACTCATTCCGCAATTTCCAAAATAAAAATGGACCATTTATAGTATTTAATATCTCATTAACTTCATATCCATTCCACCTTAATATCAATTCTACCTTTTCACCAACTTCCAACACTCATTCCCACTCAACATTCACGTTTTATCAAGTCCGCAGTTTATGAAAATGCAGCAATTACTACACTGATGACTCCAAAAATACCTAGCCAACAATGCAACAACAATACAGCAAAATACAATATATATATATATATATATACTTTAAGTAAACCTCCAGGTCATGATTTGATACCCATTACCACAAAAAAAAAATCCAGCCAATCTCTAACCTTTTAGGCAAAGTAAACATTCACATTTTATACAATATAGGCCAGCAGTCTCCTGCCCATTATTTCCCAAATTTTCCAGCCGTCCACTCATCACAAAGCTTAGCAAACATTCAAATATAACATTTAAAATTCATTTAGTATCCACCCATCTTCATGTTTCCAATCAAGTCAATTTTATAACTAACCCACAACCTTCCAATTCATTCCACACAATTTAATTAGCTGACTTCCCAAACATGCAGTTACATCTTACAATGCAACTAAACAAAATTATATCATTAATAAACCTTTCCAGCAACCGAAATGCACATGCAATATACCATTCAATTCATGCAAAAGCCATGCCTAATTATAAGTAACATGCAACGCATAAGTACCTCTTTTTAATAGCAAATTTACCAACATTTTCATAAACATAATTTCATACTCTCAATTCCAAACACATGCATGTCACAGATCTTCAATTTATTAGAAATTCAGAACTAAAGAACTAAAATAAAACCTCAATCAATTGGGTATGCACACGCATATGATCATTCCAACCAACACATGATTTTAAATGCAAGTTTAATAATATTCCACTCACACAAAAAAAATTTTAGCTCAACCCAAAAAGCCCAGCTGCCTCAAAGATCTTGCCTTTCTCCTCCACCTAACAACCCGAAGCACCCAAGAATTTAGAGAAAAAGAAATGCACAAACTGAATGAATGGTGGAATGATATGCACTCTAAAATCACATGCATGTTACCCAATGAAGAAAAACTTGTGAGATCCCCTCCTTCCTCACTTAGCCGACACTCACTCTCTCTCTTTCACTCTTCTTTCCCTTCTCTTTGGCTTTTTCTTTTTTTTTTTTTTTTTTTTGGCTATCTCTCTTTTTTTCCACTCCACCATTCCTCATCTCAAAATTAATAATATTTCACAACCATGGCAAAACAATGTGCCAAAACCGTGGGCTAATTCTCCTAAAGAAATTGCCTTTAATCCATCTTGCATTGGCCAATTATGCATGCATCCCTTAGTCTTTGATTCTTACATCTTGCACCCCAAAATCCTTTAAATAAAGTTAAGTTTTATCATGATCTCACCCCTGGAGAATTATGCATGTACCCTTGCATGACACAATATTAAAAGGACCCCTCATCTTAAACAATTTCATAAAGTTGTTAAAAGATTTTCACACTTCCAATTTCGCACAAGTACTCTTGCAAAACTACCTAATAACCCAGCATGCCTTATTTCTTACTAAAACATCTCTAAAAAGTTTCAATTCTTACATATTACCCCAAAGATTCACATAAATAAAAATTAAATAAAACCCACAAAGAAAATACAGGGTATTACAATCTCCCCCCCTTAAGGAAATTTCGTCCTCGAAATTTGTTTTTTTTTTTTTAACGCACCTGGTTAAAAAAACTCGGGATATTGTGCTCGCATATCTTCTTCGCGCTCCCAAGTTGCTTCCTCTTCTGAATGATTACTCCATTTAACCTTTACCCAAGGGATGGTCCTGTGCAACTCTTGCCGCTTCCAATCTATAATCCCCTCTGGACGCTCCTCATAAGTCAAGTCACTCCTAACTTGGATCGGTTGTTGCAGTAACACATGGGATGGGTCAGGTATATATTTGCGAAGCATGGAGACATGGAATACATCATGGATCCTGGATAACTCCGGTGGCAACGCCAACTGATATGCTACAGCTCCAATCCTCTCCAGAATCTCATATGGAACAATGTACCTCGGACTTAACTTGCCCCGTTTCCCGAATCTTAAGGAACCCTTCCATGGTGAAACTCGTAAAAATACCATGTCCCCAACTTGAAATTCCAAATCTCTCTTACGCTTATCAGCATAGCTTTTCTGTCGATCCTGGGCTGCCTTTAACTTTTCCTTGATAAATTTGATTGAATTGTTAGTGGTTTGGACTATTTCTGGCCCTGCTAATTTCCTTTCACCTGCCTCGCTCCAGCATATCGGAGTTATGCACTTCCTGCCATATAGAGCCTCGTATGGCGGCATTCCAATGCTGGCTTGGTAACTATTATTATAAGCAAACTCTGCCAAGGGTAAAAACGAATCCCAACTCTTTTTAAACTGCATCACCACGGCCCTTAACATATCTTCTAATGTCTGAATAGTCCTCTCAGATTGTCCGTCAGTTTGAGGATGGAAGGTCGTACTAAAACTTAATCTTGTTCCCAAAGCATTTTGTAAGCTAGGCCAAAATCGGGATGTAAACCTTAGATCTCTGTCTGACACTATAGATACTGGGGCACCATGAAGTCTAATTATTTCAGACACATAAAGACTCGCTAATCTGTCCAGAGAATACGTCATTTTTATTGGCAAGAAATGAGCGGACTTTGTCAATCGATCCACTATTACCCAAATGCTGTCGTGGCCATTTCTGGTGCGAGGGAGGCCTATCACAAAATCCATAGTAATATGTTCCCACTTCCGTGGGAATAGGAAGGGGTTGCAAGGGTCCCGCGGTCTTTGATGTTCGGCTTTAACTTGTTGACATATCAAACATCTGGAAACAAACTCTGCTATTTCTCTCTTCATACCCGACCACCAATAATGCTCTCGGAGAGTCCGATACATCTTGGTACTCCCTGGGTGCAGAGCATATGCTGAGGAATGAGCTTCCTCTAATATTTCTCGCTTTAACTCCTTTTGATTTGGTACACACATCCTATTTCCCAACATCAAGGTCCCATCGCTTCCTATCCAAAAGTCCGTCCGTGACCCATTACTAACTTCAGATTTTAGCTTTTCCAATTGAGGGTCTAATTCTTGCATCCCCCGTATCTTGTCGACTATATTCGGCCTCACCTGAAAATTGGCCAATAACCCACCAGATTCGCCTAGAAACAGATCAACTCCCAAAGTCCTCAACTCTTGTAGTAATTCATAACGGTTTACTCCTAGGTGAGCTATCATACCTTGGGACTTCCTACTGAGGGCATCAGCTACCACATTAGCTTTTCCGGGGTGGTAGTCTATTACACAATCATAATCCTTAATCAACTCAATCCATCGGCGTTGTCGCATATTTAACTCCCTCTGAGTGAACAAGTATTTCAGACTCTTGTGATCAGTATAGATCCGACAGGTTACTCCATACAAATAATGCCTCCAAATCTTTAAGGCAAAAACCACTGCTACCAACTCTAAGTCGTGAACTGGGTAATTCTGCTCGTGCTTCTTTAACTGCCTAGAAGCATAGGCGATTACCCTCCCATTCTGCATTAGCACGCATCCTAACCCTTGTTTAGATGCATCACTATAAATTTCAAATCCCTCTACTATTGAGGGCAAAGTGAGGATACGAGCCGTTGTTAATCTCCGCTTTAATTCTTGAAAACTCTGCTCACATTCATGGGACCAATTAAACTTCACACCTTTTCGAGTTAACCTAGTCAACGGGGTGGCAATCTTGGAAAACCCTTCCACAAACCTCCTATAGTACCCTGCCAATCCTAGAAAACTCCTAATCTCGGTAACACTGGTAGGTCTCTCCCAATTCAAAATCGCCCTTCCCACTTTCTGTGGGTCTACATAAACACCCTCAGCTGAAATAACATGCCCCAGAAATGTGACCTCTCGTAGCCAGAATTGACACTTACTAAACTTGGCATATAATCGTTGATCACGGAGTGTCTGTAAAACCATCCTGAGGTGTTCTGCATGCTCGCTTTCACTCCGTGAATAAACCAATATATCATCAATAAACACTACCACAAAATGGTCTAGAAAAGGACGGAACACCCTATTCATCAGATCCATGAAAACTGCTGGGGCATTTGTCAAACCAAACGGCATCACCAAAAATTCATAATGCCCATAACGGGTTCGAAAAGCTGTCCTAGGGATATCAGACTCCTTGATCCTTAGTTGATGATACCCTGACCTTAGATCTATCTTAGAGAAAACCTTGGAACCTTGTAATTGGTCAAATAAATCATCAATACGTGGCAGTGGATATTTGTTGCGCACTGTCATCTTATTCAACTGCCTGTAGTCAATACATAATCTCAAAGTCCCATCCTTCTTTTTCACAAACAACACCGGCGCTCCCCATGGAGACACACTCGGTCGGATAAAACCCTTTTCCACCAGTTCTTGCAGTTGAATCTTCAATTCCTTCAACTCTAGGGGTGCCATCCTATATGGGACCTTAGAAACTGGAACCGCACTAGGCACAAGCTCAATAGTAAAATTGATCTCCCTTTCCGGAGGTAGTCCCGGAAGATCTTCAGGAAATACATCTGGGAAGTCCTTAACCACCGGAATATCTTCCAATCTATATCCATCTGCCTGCGTAACCATTACATGTGCCAAGTACGCCTGACATCCCTGCCGGAGATATTTCCTAGCAGTCATGGCTGAAATCAAACAAGAGGGAAGTACTCGTCGTTCTCCGCAAAACACTAACTCTGGTATATCGGGCTTTCTAAAAGTGATCTCCTTTTCGAAAAACAATCCACTGTAGCCCTATGGATGGCTAACCACTCCATGCCTAAAATCACATCAAAATCATGTATGTTCAACAGAATCAGGTCTGCCTCCAATGCATACCCATCAACCATTACTCCACAACCATTAAACCCATACTCTGCTAATAAGGTCTCGCCAACGGGGGTAGCCACAACTAATTTATACTCCAAGGGTTCTAAAACACGATCGAATATTCTCAAATGCATATGATATGAAAGAATGAGTGGAACCAGGGGTCAATCAAAACACGGGCTTCCATGGCTAAAGATAAATAACATACCACCACCACCTCTGGGGTAGCCTCGGGCCTCTTGTTGGGTCATGGCAAAAACTCGAGCCCTGAGTATAAGGTTGTCCAGATCCTCTCTGTCACCTGCTTACCACGATCGCACTAGACTCGCTTTTGCTGCCTGTAGTGGACCTTCCTATAGGTTGGGACCTCTGCTGTCCCTGAACACGACTACCCTCTCCCTGAAAGCGCTGTTGGATGGTCCTCTGCGATACACTCCCATTCTGAGATAAACTAGGGCACTCCCTTTTAAAATGCCCAGGCTGTCCACAATGATAACAAACTGGGGTCACTCCCCAACATTGCCCCGCATGAGATCGGCCACACTGGTTACACAACTGTCGCTGGTTTCCACCAGAATTTCCACTGATTGATTGTTTGCCACCAAATTGTCCTTGCCTCTTGTTGCTCTTGGAACCTTGGCTACTGGATGTACCAGAGAAACTACCCTCTCGTCTCGGCATATGGTTCCTCGAACCACCAATCCCCCAATCTCGATTACCACGCCCTTCGTTGCGTGGTTCCTCTCTCTCTCACTACTAGACTCTGCTCTATCCTCATAGCGGATTCCACCAATCTAACAAAATCTGAATGAGCATATCCAACCACCGCTGTTCTGATCCTTTCTCTAAGGCCATGCTCAAATTTTCTACATTTATCTTTCTCACTATCTATAATACCCGGAGCGAACCTAGCAAGTTCTATAAACTGTTTCTATAGTCCTCGACGGTCATATTCCCCGAGTCAACATCAAGAACTCTCTCCTTTTTGTTTTCCCGATAAATCCTAGGTTGGTAACGATCTAAGAATTCCTGTCTAAAATCAGTCCAGGGTGGGGTTATGGTACTTTCCTCGAACAGACTGCCACCAACAATCAGCTCCCCCTATTAATAGAAATTCAACAAATCTCACCCTTTCCTCATCAGTACATGCCATAACCCTGAATACTTTCTCGCACTCTAACCATCTCATCGCTACCATAGGATCACCATCTCCATTAAATTTCTCGCCCTAACTTCCTAGCCCTCTCTATGGTATTCCCTGTTCCTCGGATTCTCTTGTGCCCGACCACCCGTGGCACGAGTAAACAACCGAGCCTCCCAATGGCTCTCTCTATCCCGACTCACTACTAGAAGAATGGAATATCTTGCTCCGTCTCTTGTTCCATCCCCCGACTTCCTTCGGGTGCTTCTATATGGGGTCCTTGTTCGTGGGCCGCAGAAGCCTCACCCTCTAACCCCACATTCTGATCCTCTCCTTGCCCTTGAGGATCACTTATTGCTCTTATTGATCGTGTGCGCAATCGGCCTTGTTTACGCATGATGATATCTATAAAATCAATTTAACTTGTTAGAATACAAAACATGTATGCATATTTGTGCAAATGCACTCAAAATCCAAAACCTAGGCTCTGATACCAATCAGTCACGCCCCCTCCCGAGTATCCCTATCCCACTGGATCCGGGCGCTCCAAGAGACTCAAGATCCCGAAAGGAAGGTGAATACTCTTTTAAAAAAAAAAAAAAATATTCATAAAAACAATTTCGTCTATAGACGAAAGTGAAAAGTAGTGCATTTGCATGTTTAAGGTTTAGAAGGTGGAAATACACAAATAATTATTCTAAAAACAGAATGAAATCCAGCTTACAAAAGAAACATAGTATCGTAGTCCACTAAAGTTTGTAAAAGATGCAAATCATCATGCGTCAAGGCCAACCTAGCGTAGAGTATGCTCCACACGAACCCGATCTACTCCCCGGGGAGGAAACATAAAAGCTTGAGTGGGAAGCCCAAATGGAGCGGATAATATAGTTTATACGAAAATAACTTTAACTTTGAAAACATGTATGAATAATTGTATGCCACACAACACTAGTGTACTTACATGATAAGGCAACAACAATATATATATATATATATATATATTATTCTCGGATGCCATGAAATCACACACCACTATCATATAAAATAAATCAATTATCACCACCCTACTAGCCCTTAGGGGCCAAGCTTATAACTATCCTGAACCACCCTCCCAACTCGACATGAAGCTACACCACCCACGCCTACCCTGGGTGGCACCATCCACAGCCTACCCTGGGATGGTACGAACATCATTGGATAACCATGCTCAACCCACAGTCTACCCTCGGGGTGTTATGATATGGTATCAAATATAATCTCGCCCACAGTCTACCCTCGGGGCGTCCAAAATCCCACACCGGCCAATAACCGCCTGGTGTAATCCCGCCTGGAGCTCGCAGGCGTCCGTCTTGTTCTAGTAGGATATACCAATGGTTCGGTAGGACGGACCATCTCAATGCGCGCATGAGGATAATGTCAAATACTAGCTTATGTCCTGGAAGGGGGATGGGTACGGTTTCCAATCCGGAGTCAAACATAACAATAATCATGCATCCACAATTGCATTCCAAATATGCATCATGCATGCCTTATGCATATATAAAGTATAATATGATATAAATTCCAATAAAAGGCATGTAATCATGAATACAATGCTTACCACGTCAAAATACAAAAGTATGTAAAATTCTATTTACACCCTATATTTATCATCAATTTTAGCAAGGTCCCAAAACTTCTAAACATGACAATTAACCCCCTGCTGCCAATAGCCTACTGCCCATAAGAAAAAATCTCACATTTTTATTCAACACTCATTCCGCAATTTCCAAAATAAAAATGGACCATTTATAGTATTTAATATCTCATTAACTTCATATCCATTCCACCTTAATATCAATTCTACCTTTTCACCAACTTCCAACACTCATTCCCACTCAACATTCACGTTTTATCAAGTCCGCAGTTTATGAAAATGCAGCAATTACTACACTGATGACTCCAAAAATACCTAGCCAACAATGCAACAACAATACAGCAAAATACAATATATATATATATATATATACTTTAAGTAAACCTCCAGTCATGATTTGATACCCATTACCACAAAAAAAATCCAAGAAAAAAAATTCTCCTAACCTTTTAGGCAAAGTAAACATTCACATTTTATACAATATAGGCCAGCAGTCTCCTGCCCATTATTTCCCAAATTTTCCAGCCGTCCACTCATCACAAAGCTTAGCAAACATTCAAATATAACATTTAAAATTCATTTAGTATCCACCCATCTTCATGTTTCCAATCAAGTCAATTTTATAACTAACCCACAACCTTCCAATTCATTCCACACAATTTAATTAGCTGACTTCCCAAACATGCAGTTACATCTTACAATGCAACTAAACAAAATTATATCATTAATAAACCTTTCCAGCAACCGAAATGCACATGCAATATACCATTCAATTCATGCAAAAGCCATGCCTAATTATAAGTAACATGCAACGCATAAGTACCTCTTTTTAATAGCAAATTTACCAACATTTTCATAAACATAATTTCATACTCTCAATTCCAAACACATGCATGTCACAGAGATCTTCAATTTATTAGAAATTCAGAACTAAAGAACTAAAATAAAACCTCAATCAATTGGGTATGCACACGCATATGATCATTCCAACCAACACATGATTTTAAATGCAAGTTTAATAATATTCCACTCACACAAAAAAAATTTTAGCTCAACCCAAAAAGCCCAGCTGCCTCAAAGATCTTGCCTTTCTCCTCCACCTAACAACCCGAAGCACCCAAGAATTTAGAGAAAAAGAAATGCACAAACTGAATGAATGGTGGAATGATATGCACTCTAAAATCACATGCATGTTACCCAATGAAGAAAAACTTGTGAGATCCCCTCCTTCCTCACTTAGCCGACACTCACTCTCTCTCTTTCACTTCTTTCCCTTCTCTTTGGCTTTTCTTTTTTTTTTTTTTTTTTTTTTGGCTATCTCTCTTTTTTCCACTCCACCATTCCTCATCTCAAAATTAATAATATTTCACAACCATGGCAAAACAATGTGCCAAAACCGTGGGCTAATTCTCCTAAAGAAATTGCCTTTAATCCATCTTGCACTGGCCAATTATGCATGCATCCCTTAGTCTTTGATTCTTACATCTTGCACCCCAAAATCCTTTAAATAAAGTTAAGTTTTATCATGATCTCACCCCTGGAGAATTATGCATGTACCCTTGCATGACACAATATTAAAAGGACCCCTCATCTTAAACAATTTCATAAAGTTGTTAAAAGATTTTCACACTTCCAATTTCGCACAAGTACTCTTGCAAAACTACCTAATAACCCAGCATGCCTTATTTCTTACTAAAACATCTCTAAAAAGTTTCAATTCTTACATATTACCCCAAAGATTCACATAAATAAAAATTAAATAAAACCCACAAAGAAAATACAGGGTATTACAATATATGTACATATAGCTGTCTCAGTAGCTGACTTCTGTAACATTGATCGCAAGAAAACAAAGAAAATCCATCGACATTATTCATGATCTTATGCAACACTAGGGGAAGAACAATAAGGAATGGGGATCAACAATAAGCTTTCTTTCCTAGCTACCGTCACACCAAAGGCCTCGGCATGTCTAGATCTTCAGGATTCATCCCATTTGGGAGCTTCCAGTCAAAATGGTACAACATTTGGGCAAGGGGCAGCTCAATATTTGGTAGCGCAAAGCGTTATGCCCTGGACATATTCTCCTCCCAACACCAAATGGTATGTATTCAAAATTCAACCCTCTGAAATCAATTGAACTGTTAAGAAATCTCTCGGGATAAAATGTCTCAGTTCACTCCAAGATTCGGGATCTCTTCCAATTGCCCACGCGTTAACTATGACTCTAGTCTTCACCGGTATCTCATATCCGTTAAGTTTACAACTCTCTCGCTTTCTTGGAAGTAAAAGAGGTGCGTAGGGTGCAGCCTCGGGGTTTCTTTTGACTACTAATTTTAAGTACTTCAATTCATGAATTCCAGCCTTCATCAACATTTCCTTTTCCATCAAAGACTTGTCTTACCTCGGGCCTTGTGCCTCTTTCATTACCCTTGGGTTTCTCAACATTTCGCCATTGCCCAGCTATTGTGGATGACGTTTCACCGCCAAAGACTAAAAATATCCCTAAAGCCAAATAATAATCATTGGTTTAGATACGCTATTAAGCACATATTCATACATAAAATATATACTAACCCATATAATCGCTTTGATATTACTCTCCACTTAAGGGAAATTCAAGTTCCCCATCATGCTAGATTCTCAAAAGAACATCAACTAAATCTTCCTTTTCTTCTCCTTGGCCGCTTTTTGTAGTTACCCTTCTCTCTTTATGCTCATTCAAGATTTCTTCAAGGATCCTATCACTTCTTCCGATGAAGCTTTTCAAGCTTCATTCTCATTCCACTAATCACCCGAAGTGCTTTAATCGAAGGGTACAAATCAACAATGGAGAAACCTCGCAAATGCCTTTATGGCTTCCAGACGCATGATATGAAACCTTCTTCATCTTTGCATTTGTTTCCAAAGGCTGCCCCCGCTGTCATGCCATAAGTAAATTTGAAAATTTTCTCACTAAGATTGAACAACGGT
The DNA here is from genome assembly GCA_026225825.1 of Pistacia integerrima. Lineage (NCBI taxonomy): Eukaryota > Viridiplantae > Streptophyta > Magnoliopsida > Sapindales > Anacardiaceae > Pistacia > Pistacia integerrima. The sequence goes on from CM047738.1 coordinate 30,658,322, forward strand.
CCCGCACTAGAATGTATGGCTTTGATGAGATTTGAGACCTCCTCTTCCCCGATTGATCGCAGTGATTGGACTCGTTTTGCACTTAATGACCTTTATGGTTGCGATTTTTCGCACTGCTCCAATAATTTCCATATGGTGCAAGAGCAATATCAGTATAGTCATAACTTACCAACTTGGTAGAAATCGAAAGTGCGGTCCACAAGAAAGGTGATGTCATGGGTTTTCATAACTTCTTGGGCAATCTCTGGAGAAGAAACAATAATTTTAGAAACTTCACCTATCTGGACGTGTATCAAGGGTCCATGTTTCTTGGCCAAGTCTCTGAGGCAGTGATGGGGTAGTGAACCAACTAGCTGGTGCAAGTTTCCTATCAGAGGTAGTTTCTGTTGAAAAATGGCTTTTAGCAAAATCATATGGGGTAGAAATGATAAGGGAAAAAGGTTTAGGGACTTATATGTAATAGGCCAAAAAAGATTAGTTTGTCCCACATTGATTAGGATTGAAAAGTGGGAAACTTTTGGGGCCTATATATAATGACCCAAATCATTGTTATTAGGCATCCCAAGTTGTAATTCCATTATACTTCTTTTGTTTAGGGTTCTTTCTTTAAGGACCCTTTAGTTTGCAAGTTTTGTTGTATCTCCCCTTTGTTTTGGGTATTTGTTGTATTGCCCAAAAGTTTGTAATATTGTTTTGGAGATAGTGGAGTTTTCTTTTGCAGCGCCCGAGGGACGTAGGTTTCAATACTGACCTCGTTAATTCCTGGTATTCTTTATTTTTGCATTTAATTTTGGCTATTTATTTATGCTTTACTACTTGTTATTATTATATTCAATAGCTAGCGTTAGAGTTTATGTTTCCATTGCATAACAATTGGTATCAGAGCCTAGGTTTAGGACAGTGAGTAGCTATTTGTATGGTTATATGCATGTCTAGGAAAATTTTGTCAAAAAGACGATAAAAGTCTAAGGAGACTGGATTTTAAGTGGGACCATTTGTGACCTCTCCATTGTTTCCTTGGAATTTTCCTAGTGCGTATTTAATCATTTCAGCACTTACTACTACCTAGGGTTATTGTTGATTTGTTGGTTAGCTATTGAATATAATAATTTGTGGAGCTTGGTTATTGGGAACTTTGTTTACCAAGCTAATTGAGTAAGGCATAAATGGCATCATTGTTCGAGGATTCATCGTCCGAGGCATCACCGTCCGAGGCATCACCGTCCGCGGCACCACCATCCGTACCAGTAAAGATAATAACAGTTTCAAATGCAAAAATTGATTTTGAAAAATTTGATGGCCAAAATAATTTTAGCTTGTGGCAGAGTGAGGTAATGGATAGCTTGTATCAGCAGGATCTAGATATCGTTCTGGAGGAGGAAAAACCAGAAGATGTCTATGAGAAAGACTGGGTGAGGTTGAATGTAAAAGCGTGTGGGATGATTCGCTCATGTCTTTGTAGAGAGCAAAAATATCCATTCATGAAAGAGACTTCTGCCAATAAGTTATGGAAGGCGTTGGAAAACAAATACATGAAGAGAAGTAATGAGAATCGGCTCTATTTGATGAAAAGACTGTTTCATCTTCAGTTGAGACCAGGTACGAATATCAGTAGCCATATTGATACATTTAATAGATTAATTGCTGATTTGTTAAATTTGGATGAAACATTCAAAGATGAGCATAAGGCTATGTTGTTAATTGGATCTCTTCCAGATGAGTTGGACTATCTTAGTATTACACTTCTTCATGGGAAAGAAAAATTGTCCTTTGAAGAAGTTTGTTCTGCTGTCCAATCATGAAATTCGGAAGAAGGATCAGAAGGTGAATAGAGATGAGTCAGCAGAAGCTCTTGTTGTAAGAGGGCAGAGTCAAAATCAGAGTCGTAAGAAGGAAAGAAGAGGAAGATCTCGTTCTAAGGGAAAACTCAATAGGGATCAATGTGCCTTTTGTCGTGAGAAAGGGCATTGGAAGAAAGATTGTCCGAAGTTGCAAAAGAAAGAGGGCAAAGCTGCTTCTGATGCATACGTTGTTGAGCGTGAAGAGGATGAGTCAAGTTTCTGTCTAGTTAGCCTACCATCCACCTCTGGAACAAATGAGTGGATTATGGATTCAGGTTATACCTATCATATGTGTCCCCACAAGGAGTGGTTCTTTAATTTTGAAGAACTTGATGGTGGAGTTGTTTATATGGGCAATGATGATGCTTGTAAAACAACTGGGATAGGTTCAATTCGGTTGAAGAATTATGATGGCTCAACTAGAACTCTGACAGATGTTCGGTATGTACCGAAGTTGAAAAAGAATCTCATCTCTTTGGGAGCCTTGGAATCTAAAGGCTTCACGGTGAATATGCGAGATAGAATTCTAAAAGTTTCTTCAGGAGCTCTTGTGGTAATGAAAGGCACGAGGAGAAATAACTTGTATTACTATAATGGTAGTACAGTTATTGAAACGATAGTTGCAGTCGTGCAGAAGGACGCAGATTCAAAAATGCTCAAGCTGTGGCATATACGTTTGGGGCATGCAGGTGAAAAAGCCTTACTTAGTTTGGTGAATCAAGGCTTATTGAAAGGTGCAAAGACCTGTAAGCTGGATTTTTGTGAGCATTTTGTTATAAGAAAACAGACAAGAGTGAAATTCAGCACCGCAATCCATAATACTAAGAGTATTTTGGATTATGTTCATTCTGATGTGTAGGGACCTACCAAAACAACATCTTTGGGAGGTATGCACTATTTTGTCACTTTTGTAGATGATTTTTTCCGTAAGAGTTTGGGTGTATGTGATAAAAACTAAAGATAACGTACTTGGTGTTTTCCTTAAATGGAAAAAGATGATTGAGACTCAGACTGGCAGAAAGATCAAGCAGCTACGTACAGATAATGGTGGGGAGTATCGTAGTGATCCGTTTTTGAAAGTTTGCCAAGATGAAGGAATAGTACGTCACTTTACAGTGAGAAATACACCACAGCAGAATGGGGTGGCAGAACGCATGAATCAAACTATACTGGAGAAAGTTCGGTGTATGTTGTCCATTGCAGGTTGGGCAAAGAGTTTTGGGAGGGTTGAGGCGATTATATATCCGTGTCATCTCATTAATCGTCCTACCATCAACTGCAATTGAAGGCAAGACACCGATTGAGGTATGGTCTGGAAAACCTGTTTCTGATTATGACTCTTTACATGTTTTTGGTTCCACTGCTTATTATCATGTAAAAGAGTCTAAGTTAGATCCTAGAGTAAAGAAAGCAGTATTTATGGGGATTACCTCAGGTGTGAAAGGATACCGTCTTTGGTGTCCAAGTTCAAAGAAAATACTGTCTAGTAGGGATGTGACATTTGATGAGTCTTCTATGTTAGAACAGAAAATAGGAAGCCAGATGAAGGTTTTCAGTACTCCGAAACAGGTGGAGCATACTGAGCAGCAGATGGAGTTTGAAACAACATCAGTTAGCCCAGTTGGAAATGAGACTCCTATCATAGAGGAGTTCATTGGAGATGAAGAAGAGGATTCTTCCCAAGAACATCAACAAGAATCCATTGCCGTTAATAGGCCAAGACGAGAAATTCGCAAGCCTGCTCGTTTTGCTGATACGGTGGCCTATGCACTCCCAATTGAAGATGGTGAAGTTCCTTCCACTTATAATGAAGTAGCTAGCAGTTCTGAAAATAGCAAGTGGAGGAAAGCCATGAAAGAAGAGATGCGGTCTCTCCAAAAGAATGAAACTTGGGAGGTTGTTCAATTACCAAAGAATAAGAAGGCAATTGGATGCAAATGGGTATATGCAAAGAAGGAAGGATTTCCGAATTTGAAAGACATCCGATACAAGGCAAGGTTGGTGGCGAAAGGCTACACTCATAAGGAAGGAATAGATTTCAATGAGGTATTTTCTCCAGTTGTTAAGCATTCTTCCATTAGAATTTTGTTGGCCTTGGTTGCTCAAATGAATCTTGAACTTATTCAATTTGATGTGAAAACCGCGTTTCTACACGGTGATTTGGAAGAGGAAATCTATATGACTCAGCCAGAAGGATTTAGGATTATTGGGAAGGAAGATTGGGTTTGTAAACTGAAAAGATCGCTTTATGGTTTGAAACAATCTCCGAGGCAGTGGTACAAACGATTTGATAGGTTTATGATGGGTCAGGAGTACACAACAAGCAAATTTGACAACTGTGTGTATTTTCAAAGGCTACAAGGTGATACTCTCATTTATCTACTCTTACATGTTGATGATATGTTGATTGCTTCAAAGAACGTAGGAGAAATTGAGAAGTTAAAGGCTCAACTAAATCAAGAATTTGAGATGAAGGATTTAAGGGAAGCTAAGAAGATTCTCGGTATGGAGATAATTAGAGATAGAGGAAATGGCAAGGTTTGTTTGACACAAAAGCAGTATCTAAAGAAGGTCTTACAACGTTTTGGCATAACTGAAAGTACAAAACCTGTAAGTACTCCACTTGCTCCTCATATAAAGCTTAGTGCGTCATCATCTCCAAGTACGCATGAAGAACGAGAGTATATGTCAAAAGTTTCGTATTCAAATGCGGTTGGTAGCTTGATGTATTCAATGGTGTGTACTAGGCCCGACATTTCACATGCAGTTGGAATTATGAGCAGGTATATGCATGATCCTGGTAAAGGACATTGACAAGTCAGAAGTGGATTTTACGGTATATTATCGGTCATCAGTAAACATTGGTTTGGTTTTTTGAGCGGGATGAAAATCTTAGTCAATTCGCTGTTAGCTCTGTTGATTCTGATTATGCTGGTGATTTGGACAAGCGTCGGTCAACTACTGGATATGTATTTACTCTTGCTAGAGCTCTAGTAAGTTGGAAATCTTCTTTGCAGTCTACAGTTGCTTTGTCTACTACAGAGGCAGAATACATGGCGATTCTAGGTCATGAAGGAAGCTATTTGGTTACAAGGGCTATTAGATGAATTGAAAATTAGTCAGAAGAAGATCACTATCTACTCTGACAGTCAGAGTGCTATTCACTTAGCAAAGAATCTAGTATTCCACTTTCGCACCAAGCATATAGATGTTCGTTACCACTTTGTGCGGGAAATTATTTCTAAAGGAAGAATCTCATTAGAGAAGATTGGGACTGCTGAGAATCCTGCAGATGTCTTAACGAAAGTAGTGACAATGATCAAGTTCAATCACTGTTTGAACTTGATCAACATCCTGCGAGCTTGATTGTGCTTTTTGGCACATTTGAAGGTGTTGCAAAATTTGACAGAAGAATACAAAACTTTGAAGGTTTGCTAATTTGCTAAGGTGGAGATTTGTTGAAAAATGGCTTTTAGCAAAATCATATGGGGTAGAAATGATAATGGAGAAAGGTTTAGGGACTTATATGTAATGGGCCAAAAAGGTTAGTTTGTCCCACATTGATTAGGATTAAAAAGTGGGAAACTTTTGGTACCTATATATAAGGACCAAATCATTGTTATTAGGCATCCCAAGTTATAATTCCATTATACTTCTTTTGTTTAGGGTTCTTTCTTTAAGGACCCTTTAGTTTGCAAGTTTTGTTGTATCTCCCATTTGTTTTGGGTATTTGTTGTATTGCCCAAAAGTTTGTAATATTGTTTTGGAGATAGTGGAGTTTTCTTTTGCAGCGCCCGAGGACGTAGGTTTCAATACCGAACCTCGTTAATTCCTGGTATTCTTTATTTTTGCATTTAATTTTGGCTATTTATTTATGCTTTACTACTTGTTATTATTATATTTAATAGCTAGCGTTAGAGTTTATGTTTCCGTTGCATAACAGTTTCCTGGGCCCTGGAGGCATCTTTGAGCTTGAGTTGCAGGCTCTTGGTCGCTTTATTATTTTGACTGCCATGAACAAGAAAAGGATGAAGATAGAAATGAGGGTGAAATAGGGAAATTGAAGCTCCATGAAAATGAGGAAGACAAGCACCGAATTTGATGGAACACTCAAATGAAAATCACAGTTTTAATCGAGTGTAAAGTTGTACTACAATCATCTGAACATAATTAATTGCTTTTTTTGTCGACAAAATCGAGATATTCCTAAGACTTTTATTATTACTAATTTAGGAAATAGGAATTGAAGGATTTATGGCCGGAGAATACAAAGAAAAGAAAGGAAAAAGCTAATGAGAGTATGGAAATGTCTGAATTCTTTCATTTAGACTGATAATATATACAACTTAACGAAACCATCGACTGTTACAACAACTACAGCAGGGATTTTCATATTTGAATTTAAATTCTAACAACCAATAAATCATACTCAAAATACATCATTTTCATGACTTAATCACACCTAAGCCAATCAACTAAAATGCACCAAAAAACTGCAGCTATACACGTCAGACCAACTGCAGAAACAGAATTCAGTTGGCACCAAAATATTCAAACTGCAAACTGGAAATTTGATGCATTTCCAGCAAAGTATCACTGCATCAACAGGAATACAAAATCCATTTGCCTTTCTCTTATATGACATGACCCTTCACCTTAATGTTTTGGACTTTTGTTGGATGACATAAGTTCAGCATCACACTAAATTTGTCTGATTACTAAATTTCCCTGTATGTGACCCGGATCAATTCTGATTGTCAATTTTTTCATTGATGGTGAATGCATCTGCCAGCTTATTCTATAATCTATCACTCAAAGATTTGAATCTCCGTATGTACGTTCAGATTGGTTGATACTCTGCAATTGGACAATTAGAAATGATGGTTGGTTGGTAAGGTTAGAGATGGTTTACAGAAAAAGATCATGACCAAGTTCTAAAAATGGCTCTGAAAGTCATTTTCTGTTGACTTCTTGGGGCAGCGAATCTGATTAAGTAGACAAATTTTCTAGCTGATGAAGATTTTATCGATACCGTAGAAGTTAGAACCAGTACGATTTTGGATAATTAGTTACTTGCCGTCGTGAAATTGTGGCCTTCTATAAGGCATTCATTATCCCCTTGGGAAGTACTTCCAGTCAGATTGTTACAGTGATTGCGCTAGAAACAGCTTAATATTAGCCCAGCACAACATTATGCAGTGTATGACAAAAGTTTGCCCAAGGACAGCAGTAAGCAAGGGGAGCCTGCCTTTATTGACTCATGACAATTAGTAAACAAACTTTTGAGCAAACTGATTAACCAATAATAGCTTTCACATGCATTTGCCTTTTGTCTTATATGCGACATGACAATTGAGGTTTGTTTGGTGACTTTCAAGATCACTTGATCGGGGACCAATTTGAAGGTCTTATGGCCATGGACGTCATCGAGTATTCTCACAATGTAAAACTTCACAAGGATTTTGTTGAATGTTTTAGCGAATTAATTATTAGGTTGACAAAGTTTCAAGTTTACTGAGATCTTATTGCTTTCACGTTCGTGGTGTTGGGTTGGGCTGAACTAGGCCCTCGATTACCTGCTATAAGCGATGCCTGATCCCCTTGGAACTTCCAATGATCCAATCCAACTTTTACAATTAATAAAGGGAGTAAGCCACCTTTTCCCAATCAAATAATAATTTAATGACACTTTTTCATCTGCAAACTTTTAAAGTACCACTTTACTATCCAATTTTATATTCCATTTCCGATTTTGGCATCGTTACGATCCTACATCACTACCATTATCTTTCCCGATCATCACTTACCAAAACCTCCCAAACCTTATTCCCATTGACCTCGTCAATCGTCAGCAATCGAACGATTAGAGTTTGCATAACCGTCCCTTCCAAGTTAAATTTCGATCAATTCCGATCACTAAAATTCAATTTTACACCATCAAAAGACTCTATTGTCTCCTCTCTTCAAAAGTCTCAATGGCCTCAACCTAGTTTACTTTATGTTTGTCGCCGAAATATAAATTTGAATAATAAAGTAGTATTTTAAAAATTAATGGGTGAAAAAGTATTATTAAACTATTATTTAGATGAAAAAAAGTCGTTAACTCTTAATAAAGGTGCTAGAGGCACAGCTCAATATTAGCAAGCGCATACGATATGTGGAAGAAATGCGTTAATGTATGCCAAATCGATGCCTACAAACAGAAAGCGGTGGCCTGAAAATCAGGAGCTTAATCTCCATAAAAGAGATTTGTCCCCTTTGTCTCAGTAGCTTCCAATCAAACTGAAGCCCAAAAATGTTTTCCTTTCAGTGGATAGCCCACCTTTGTTGACTGATCAATAGTAAAACAGAAACTTCACCAAATTAAGTGGCGTTTCGTTGAACCTTTTACTAATTAAAAGAGTTTTTATATTGTCAAAAGTTTTTTTTTTATTTTTACATATATAAATATATAAAAACATTGTTTTATTGGGTTGCAACTTAAGAAAAGCTTACAGTGGTTATAAAAAAGTTAATTGAATGATAAAAATATTCAATACCCCTAACTTATAATCGAGATATATATAAGCAATAAAAGGACTTGTTTTCTATTATTCTATTTATTAATTTAGCTAAACACCCCCAATAATAAAAGTTTAAAAATTAATTAAAGCACCCTAGCCAGCAACCACCATTGGCCGCCGCCGCTACTGTCAACGGCCATCGGCATAGGAACGACGCACGGCCGGCCAGATCTGGCCGGTGTACACCGATCTGGCCGTTTTCGACCAAATCTACTATAGATCTAACCAGAAACAACTAGATCCATGGCCAGAGATATGGCCATTTCTAGCCAAATCTACAGTGGATTTGGTCGGAAAAGGCTAGATCAGCGCATGATCGGCCAGATCTAGTCAATCATGTGACTTTCTAGCGATTGTCGGCTACGTCCGGTGGCCGACAATGGCCTGGGTAGGTGGGAGCGTTTTTGTTAATTTTTAAAATTTATTTGGGGGGGTGTTTAGCTAAATTAACAAATTTAGGGGGTTAAAAGATAATCTAATTTTTTTTCAAAAATATATCAAACAACTTTTCAGCATCTTATCCAACTCTGATATAATTTTAAAATATTATACCAAATACATTCTCAGAATCCTATCATATTCAATTTAATCCAACGCAACTCAACTTGAAATAGTTGTTCAAAATAACATATTTCAAATAATGTACCAAACATGCCCTTTATTGTTTTTTTTAATAACAAATTTGTGTTGTTTAGTTGCAACTTAGAAAAGCTTATGATGATTAAATAAGTTGTTTTTCCTCTGTTTGGATAAGTCCATAATTTCAAGGTTTTAAAGCCCTGCCCATGGTGAAACCGATTAAAATGGCCCGGTCTCAAGTTGACCGATTGAACTGGTTTGACCGACGGGTCAATCCGGTGACATCAACATGTGAAATGGTTTGAAATCCAACAAAACCACCCCTAAAATTCCATAAGTCTCTACAGGTTTAAAATCCTATAAAAACACCCCAAATTACACCGTCAACGTAAAAAACCTAGGCCAAATAGGGCCTGTCTCCTAAGCATAATTAATTAATAGAGATTAATAATTTTTAGAGCATGACATAACTTGAAACTAATTTAGCACTAATGAATTGAGGGGCATTATTGATCATGAAGACATAGTCGAGAGCCTTTTATTTATCGACAGCTTATACTTATTACAAATATCTTTTTCTACGACATTCTCGAGAAACTTTTGGGACTTGATCGATCGATCTTCATTATTTTTTCTATTCAATGGACATAGGATTATATGCAACAGAATCAAAATCAGATCTTCTTTTCTTCTTATAGACATGCCCATTGCCTCGTCATGTCCAGTCTTCAATCTTCATTCCATCCGGAAGTTTCCAATCAAAATGGTACAACAATTGTGCCTGGCAGGTGAAGATTTGCTAGTGCGAAAGTTATGCCCTGGACACATCCTCCTTCCTCCGCCAAATGGGAGAAACTCAAAATCTGTCCCTCTGAAATCTATGCAATTGTTAAGAAATCTCTCAGGTAAAATTTCTCAGATCACTCCAATACCTGGGATCTCTTGCAATTGCCCATGCGTTGATAATCACTCTAGTCTTTTCAGGTATCTTGTACCCATTAATCTCACAAGTCTCCTTGCTTTCTCTTGGAACTAAAAAGAGGTCCCTGGAGGATGTAGCCTCAGGGGTTTCTTTGACAACTAAATGTAAATATTTTAACTCATGAACATCTCTTTCATCAAAGATTTCCTTTCCTGTTAAACACCCGTCTTACCTCAGCTTGTGCCTCTTTCATCACCCTTGGGTTTTTCTGTTATGCAACGGAAACATAAACTCTAACGCTAGCTATTGAATATAATAATAACAAGTAGTAAAGCATAAATAAATAGCCAAAATTTAATGCAAAAATAAAGAATACCAGGAATTAACGAGGTTCGGTATTGAAACCTACGTCCTCGAGCGCTGCAAAAGAAAACTCCACTATCTCCAAAACATTACAAACTTTTAGGCAATACAACAAATACCCAAAACAAAGGGGAGATACAACAAAACTTACAAACTAAAGGGTCTTTAAAGAAAGAACCCTAAACAAAAGAAGTATAATGGAATTACAACTTGGGATACAATTACCATTGACTTAGGTCCTTATATATAGGCCCCAAAAGTTTCCCACTTTTCATTCCTTTTCAATGTGGGACAAACTAACTCATTTTGGCTTATTAAATATAAGTCCCTAAACCTTTCTCCATTATCACTTCTACCCCATGTGATTTTGATAAAAGCCATTTTTCAACAAATCTCCACCTTGGCGAATTAGCAAATCTTCAAAGTTTTGTATTCTTCTGCCAAATTTTGCAACACCTTCAAATGCACCAAAAGGCACAGTCAAGCTCGCAGGATGTTGATCAAGTTCAAACAATAAATGAACTTGACCCTTGTTACTACTGAAGTCAACATGTCTGTAGGATTATCTTCTGTGCCAATCTTCTGGAGAATCATTTTCCCATTTTCAATATAATCCCACACAAAAACTAAACCAATATCTATAGTACATAAAATATACTGTAGAAACCATTTCACAACTTGCAAATTTCCTTTACCAGGATCATGCATATGCCTGCTCACCATACTAACTGCTTGTGAAATATCAGGCCTTGTGTACCCATGACCTATCATACATTGATCAAATCGCTTATACCACTGTCTTGGTGACTGCTTCAAACTATATAGCAATTTCTTCAATCTACAAACCCAATTTTTCTTTCCAGCAACCCTACAATCATCTGGCTGAGTCTTTTAGATTTCCTCTTCCAAACTATCATGTGAAAACACAATTTTCACATCCAATTGAACTAGTTCAAAATCAAACTGTGCCACCAAGGTTAGCAAAATTAGAATGGAAGAATATTTTACCACGGGAGAAAACACTTCACTGTAATCAAATCCTTCCATTTGAGTGTATCCCTTTACTACCAACCTAACCTTGTGTCGAACATCTTCTCTATTAGGAAATCCCTTATTCTTTACATACACCCATTTGCACCCAATTGTCTTCTTATGTAGGGATCGCATTTCATCATTCATGGCCGGTTTCCATGATTCACAATTTGAACTCCTAACTACTTCTTTATAAGTAGTAGAAATATCATCACCTATAATTGGAAGTGCATAAGCCACCATATTAGCGAAACGAGCAGGCTTGCGAATTTCTCGTCTTGGCCTATTGTATGCAATCGATTCCTGTTGCTGAGGAGGTTCTTGGGGTAAAATCTCATTTTCATCTATAGTATCCACATTAGTCACCTCAGAATCACTTTATGTCTTGTGGACACTATCTGGTTCAACTGTTGTTTTAAACTCCACCTGCTGCCGAGTATGCTCCACACACACATGCCACAGCTTGAGCATTTCTGAATCTGCATCCTCCGCATATACTGCATGCTGCTCCAATAATCGTACTACCATTATAGTAATATAAGTTGTTTCTCCTCGTGCCTTTCATTACCACAAGAGCGCCTAAAGAAACTTTTAGAATTCCATCTCGCATATTCACCGTGAAGCCTTTAGATTCCAAGGCTCCCAAAGAGATGAGATTCTTTTTCAACTTCGGTACATACCGAACATCTGTCAGAGTTCTAGTTGAGCCATCATGATTCTTCAACCGAATTGAACCTATCCCAGTTGTTTTACAAGCATCATCATTGCCCATATAAATAACTCCACCATCAAGTTCTTCAAAATTAAAGAACCACTCCTTGTGGGGACACATATGATAGGTACAACCTGAATCCATAATCCACTCATTTGTTCCAGAGGTGGATGGTAGGCTAACTAGGCAGTAACGACTCATCCTCTTCACGCTCAACAACGTATGCATCAGAAGCAGCTTTGCCCTCTTTCTTTTGCAACTTCGGACAATCTTTCTTCCAATGCCCTTTCTCACGACAAAAGGCACATTGATCCCTATTGAGTTTTCCCTTAGAACGAGATCTTCCTCTTCTCTCCTTCTTACGATTCTGATTTTGACTCGGCCCTCTTGCAACAAGAGCTTCTGCTGACTCATCTTTATTCTCCTTCTGATCCTTCTTCCGAATTTCATGATTGGACAGAGCAGAACAAACTTCTTCAAAGGATAATTTTTCTTTCCCATGAAGAAGTGTAATACTAAGATAGTCCAACTCATCTGGAAGAGATACAATTAACAACATAGCCTTATGCTCATCTTTGAATGTTTCATCCAAATTTAACAAATCAGCAATTAATCTGTTAAATGTATCAATATGGCTACTGATATTTGTACCTGGTCTCAATTGAAGACGAAACAGTCTTTTCATCAAATAGAGCCGATTCTCATTACTTCTCTTCATGTATTTGTTTTCCAGCGCCTTCCATAACTTATTGGCAGAAGTCTCTTTCATGAATGGATATTTTTGCTCTCTACAAAGACATGAGCGAATCATCCCACACGCTTTTACATTCAACCTCACCCAGTCTTTCTCATAGACATCTTCTAGTTTTTCCTCCTCCAGAACGATATCTAGATCCTGCTGATACAAGCTATCCATTACCTCACTCTCCCACAAGCCAAAATTATTTTGGCCATCAAATTTTTCAACATCAATTTTTGCATTTGAAACCGTTATCATCTTTACTGGTGCGGATGGTGGTGCCGCGGACGATGATGCCTCGGACAATGAATCCTCGGACAATGATGCCATTTATGCCTTACTCAATTAGCTTGGTAAACAAAGTTCCCAATAACCAAGCTCCACAAATTATTATATTCAATAGCTAACCAACAAATCAACAATAACCCTAGGTAGTAGTAAGTGCTGAAATGATTAAATATGCACCAGGAAAATTCCCAGGAAACAATGGAGGGGTCACAAATGGTCCCACTTAAAATCCAGTCTCCTTAGACTTTTATCGTCTTTTTGACAGAATTTTCCTAGACATGCATATAACCATACAAATAGCTACTCACTGTCCTAAACCTAGGCTCTGATACCAATTGTTATGCAATGGAAACATAAACTCTAACGCTAGCTATTGAATATAATAATAACAAGTAGTAAAGCATAAATAAATAGCCAAAATTAAATGCAAAAATAAAGAATACCAAGAATTAACGAGGTTCGGTATTGAAACCTACGTCCTCGGGCACTGCAAAAGAAAACTCCACTATCTCCAAAACATTACAAACTTTTGGGCAATACAACAAATACCCAAAACAAAGGGGAGATACAACAAAACTTACAAACTAAAGGGTCCTAAAAGAAAGAACCCTAAACAAAAGAAGTATAATGGAATTACAACTTGGGATACAATTAACATTGATTTAGGCCCTTATATATAGGCCCCAAAAGTTTCCCACTTTTCATTCCTTTTCAATGTGGGACAAACTAACTCATTTTGGCCAATTACATATAAGTCCCTAAACCTTTCTCCATTATCACTTCTACCCCATGTGATTTTGCTAAAAGCCATTTTTCAACATTTTCATCATTTCTGTCATTGCCCACGTTATCGTCGCTGATGATGACTCACTCCCACCACTGAAAACATCCTGAAAAACGATTCATAATCAATATTAGTAAAGTAGCTCCATGCACTCATTGTAAATCGAAAGTAACCACACACTTACCCGATAACTCCTTTGATGTTGTTGTCGGCTTATTGGAAATTCAAGGTCACTATCCTGCCGGATTTTCAATAGAATATCAACTAGATCTTCCCTCGCGCTTGGCCAACTTTTGTTGTCAATTTCTTTCTCTCTTTATGCTCATTCAGGATCTTCGTAGTATCATATCTGTTTCTCATTGCAGCTTCTCAACTTTAGGCCTTATTCCAGTGATAAATTGCAGTGCTTTAATTGAAGGGTAATAATTAGCTAGAGCAAAACCTAATATCAGCTTTGAAGTTTCTGGCATTATTGCTATGAATTTTTCCCTGGTCCTTGCCCGTTTCTTACAAGGCGCCCCGGCCGTGATGCCATATATCAATGAGAAAATTTTTACCGTAAGATTGATCGGCGATCCTTCATGTGAAGATAATGATTTGATGAGATTTAACACCTCTTCTTCCCTAATCCATCTGAATGATTGGACACGGCTTAAACTTAAGAGCTCCATAGTGCAAATTTTTCGTAGTTGTCTCCAATAATTTCCATAAGGTGCAAAGGTGATATCTTTGCAACCATAACTCAGGATTTTGATAGCAAGAACAATCGACCTGTAAGAGAAATTGACGTCATGGGTTTTCAGAGCCTCCCTGGCCATTTCTGGAGAAGAAATGATGACAGATGAAACTTCACCAAGCTGTAAGTGCATCAACGGTCCATATTTCTTGGCTAACATGGTCAAGGAGTGATGAGGTTGTGAGCCAATTAGCTGGTGCATGTTTCCTATGAGGGGTAGTTTCCATGGCCCTGGCGGCTTCTTCAAGGTTGGCGTTTCAGGTTCTGCTCGTTTTAGGAATTTGAATAAGGCGAAAAGGAAAAGAAGGAAGGTTGAAACAAGGGTGAAGGATTGAAATTGAGGTTCCATGACTATAAGGAACTTACACCATCCCATAGCCCTATTTATAAAACAAACTGAAGCTCTTAAAGCAACTTTCGGAGAAACTGAAGCTCCGTGGTGCGACTATCCAATAAAACAAAGATACGTATTGTTTTTCATTAATAAAAACATTAAAATTAACTTAACTTACTGATTTCAAAGATTTTTTTTTTGTCCTTTAAACAAAATCTTGATATATATTTTTATTTTTTTAAATTGTTGAGATAATTATTTATGAAAATACTTCCTCTTTACTGATAGAACTTGACCGATATCATTCAACAAGGTTCAAACTTTTAAGAGATGTGTAAACTTGCAAGAGAGACAAATAAAATGATATTTTTTACCTTATAAAACTATCAATTATTTCATGCCGTTAGGGGAGCTCCATCTATTTTATCTGTAACACATTTAAAATAAAAAGTAAAAGTGCTAAATACGCTTTAAACATTTTTGATGCATGTCTCCTTTTATTTTCATAAACACATTTAAAATCATCCGGTACACAGACATGTAAAAAATCTACATATTTTATGAGATTTTTCTCGATGCGTGATTTTGACACCACCGACTTCGCATGTTTAAAATTCTAAAAGGTCACACGTGAGTTGATTATAGTGAATGAGTGAGGTATTGTTTACACAGTAGTATGCAAAAACATAAAAAAGAAAAGAGATAGTAAGATTTTTATAGTGGTTCAATTGCTTAAAGTGAATCTTACTTTCATTGCATTTTTTATATTAATCTATTCTTGGTCGTTAAACAGGGGTACAAGAGGTCGCGATCTGATATTACAAGTGCTTGGTGTTCTAAGTGTTTTCAGAGAATGTCAAGCCGGTCTCTTTCAGGTTGTATGTCTTTGCTATTTTTTTTGTTGAATTCAAGAGTGTCTGATCCCCTTTTTGTGAGAGGGAACAACCTATTTATACTCATTGTGCTCAAGGTAATGATTGCACTTTTGCAAGTAGTCTGATGCTGTGCAGATCTCTCATGCCCTCCCATTCGTTGAGAACTCAAAGAATATTTTTAAGTTTAATGGGGCTTGGACAGGTGTGCCAACCAAGATCATTCATAGACAAATTCTTGAGTCGGTTGAGTTGTTGATAACTATATTCCATCTGTCTTTGGAGACGTGGTATGTTTTAGGCCGTGAAATGCTTTCTTGAATTCTGATTGGTGCTTGATGACGTCAGTATAGGTCAACCCGTATTTTAGGCATAAAGAGTTTGTAGATGGATAGTCAAAAGATAATCTTTAATGAATAGAGGGCCTCATAATTATAGAGTTACATTTGTCAGCTCTAAAGTGTTAAGTTCAAAACCTAGGGCGGCCAAAGGGTTGATATTGAGAATTTGATTTATAGGGACTAAATAATTTCTATATAAAATTAAAAAAAAAAAAAATAATTGTGCGATCGAGATGGCCATGACCACCATATAAAGTAATTCTTCACTCAAGATATCTTACTATTAATTCTGTTAAGACCATGCTTAATTATCGTTAGATTCTTATCCCTAAAATATTATTTCATTACACTGATGAATAGATCCGATGGTATTTAAGTATGGTCTTGACACAATAGATATCTAGACTTTATCAATTAATCACTCGAGGCCCTAAAGTGAACAGTCAGGTGAATCTCCTTAGTGACCATTCCTATTAGTGCTTGAAGAGACTTAAACTCAAAAGCTCATGTTGAACCCTTTTGCTCTTTTACCATCAAGGTGACCACCCCTGTCTTAGAAACTCATATTGAACCTGTTTTCTCTTTTACTATCAGACCGCCCACAAGTGGTGAGCATAAATTACTTGAAGATTACGAAAACACCAACACTAATATCTGGAAGCCCCATAGAGTTGCTTGTCCTTGATGAATAAGAAAATCCAAATTAAACAAAAGAAGCCAAATGCCAAAAGGCCCGCTGCTACAATCACATGCCATAAAATACGATTATTATTAAATCTCCCAACCATGAAGATAATGACAACTTTGATTAAAACAAAATATTTATTTCTTGTCGTGGTTGGCTGCTTATTTCTATAGGTCAATCTTATTTGCATTGTGTATTAATTTTATGAGATGCTTTAGTACTGCTTGCCACCAAGTGTTTGATAAAATTATCGGCTGAACACAAACGACCAGGGCTATTGTATCCAAGTACCCAAAATTGTTATTCTAGAATTTTGATGCTAAATTATGTATGGGGCCTGCTCAATTCAACTGTAAATTTCATTCTGTCATAAAGATCTAAACTTTACACTGAGATTTATTCACCACACATGTTGAAGAATAATGAACATATATCACAAGATGCTTAAAAATTTAAGAAACACTTGAATTAGGAAGGGATTCAAATTCTTTTATCTTTAAATTGGGACTGAGAAAGCAGACCTTTTGATTGATTATTGTGAGCAGGCCCAATACAGAATTTATAAAGAAAGCAGACCTTGAATTGGGATATTTATAATTATAAGGAAGTTGAGATATTGAACGCCAGAAGAAATCTAAATTTAATACCAAGCAAAATGTAAATGCTCTGTTAGATCGGCACGATGTCATACCAAGTCTCTACACAGAGATTTATTAATCCCCATCTTTCTACCTCTGTGAATTATTTATGAACAATAGAGATGTTTTAAACACTAAGAAAGAAAGTAACAATTATGTGTGTTCTTATTTGTTTCCTTTTTTTGCTGATGAAGAAGGTGGAGGATGATAAGGAATGGGAATAACGTGCAGGTTGTCTTTTCTCGCAACTGTTACACCAAAGGCCTCGGTCATGTCGAAATCTTCATTCTTCATCTCACTGGGAAGTTTCCAATCAAAATGGTAGAGAAACATCGCAAGAGGAAGCTCAACGTTAGCTAGGCCAAATGACATTCCTGGGCATACTCTTCTACCAGCACCAAATGGGATGTACTCAAAACTGGTCCCCTTGTAGTCTACAGAATGATTAAGGAACCTCTCCGGATTGAAGATCTCGGGTTCACTCCAATGTTCTGGATCTCTTCCTATTGCCCATGCGTTAACAATGACTCTAGTTTTGATGGGTATGTCGAATCCATTAATCACACAATTCTCTCTACATTCTCTATGAATTAACAAAGGCGCCGGAGGATGTAGTCTTAGAGTCTCTTTTATTACTAGCTTCAAGTATTTCATTTCATCGACGCTAGTTTCATCGATCTTGCCTTCTCTATTGAAGATTTCCCTCACCTCAGCTTGTGCCTTCCCTAGCACTCGTGTATTTTTCATCACTTCACACATTGCCCAATCTATAGTAGTTGCAGATGTCTCACCACCAGCACCAAAAATGTCCTGGAAAGAGGATTCATGAATAGATCTCAGCTGAAGGACAAATTTATACCACAAAAAAAAAAAAAAAAAAAAAAAAAAAAATTTCTACATCATGATTTGAACTAAGCCACGAGTTTTTTCTTCAACGTTTCAAAGTCTTGAAAACTACCATGACATCATTAAGTATAAACTAGAGCTGACAGTGGGCCGTGTTGTACTTAAAAATTCAAGACCCATCGTACCGTGGGTCGATTCATGCCAAAGCCTACAAAAATTCGTGTCTTGTCATGTTGTGCCAGCCCACCAAATTTAAAGGCCCACAATATGACCCGCTATATATTGTGCCGTGCCTTAGGCCATGCCGTGGGCCCACCCGCATCCTTTGTAAAAATATTTAATATTTATAAATTATGGTAATTTTGATTTATAATTAATAATTATTATAAAAATATTTTATATATTATATTTAGTTACATTTTGTATTTATATTAATTAAAAAATAAATAATCACTATGAACTACAATAAAATAATGAGACATTGAAATATTAATTGAATTTCAACACTTATTATCACTTCTAAATTATAATTATAAATTATAAATACAAACTTAGAAATTAGGATTAAGAATTATTATACATTTTCATTTTCATTAATTTCTAAAATTTTAAAATCTTCAAATATTTGTTAGCTGTAAACATAAATTAATTTTTTTTTTTATTGTTTCTATCGTCCTGTGTTAGCCCACATAATCGTGGGTCGTGCCATGCCGCGCTTTTTTTTTTTTTTTTTTTCATGTCATGCATTATCGTATCGTGCTTTTTTCGACCCATGACACGGCACAGTCCATCACCGACTCTATAAACAAGCGCGACGGCAATGGCAGGCCACGTTATGGCTTGGGGAGCCATGGCCAACCCAGGTCCAAGGGAAATTTTGAAAATTTACATTTAAAATGTATCAATTTTACCGCCTAAAATCTACGTATTCTCTTTGCTCCTTTATTTTCCCAACTCTGAACTTTGGTCCCCTAAATACAATTTCCAGATTTCATCATCACCACTACTTTAAGCTACTCATTTAAGGCTAGTGCGTGCCTAATCAAGTAGTATAACAGTTTGTCAAATTGTGCTCACATGGAAAATATTGGCTTAAAAAAGAAAATATCAAACAAAGTAAATGGAAACTAATTGATTTGACTTACCAAGACCACTGCTTTGATGTTGTCCACAGTTAAGGGAAATTGAAGATCACCATGCTGTTGAACTTTCAAGAGAACATCAACCAGATCTTCAGCTTCCCCACTCTTGTCAATGTTTAACGTTTCCCGTCTCTTCTTGTGGTCATTTATAATTTTTTCAACTATTCTGTCAGCTTCTTGATGCAGCTTCTCTAACTGAGACTTGACTCCAGTGATCCATTGGAGAAAATTAATGGAAGGAAATAGTTCTGAAATACTAAAACCTGCCGTCACTTTTAAAGTTTCTTCCATCAATGAAATGAATAATTCTTGATCTTTGGATTTGCCACCAAAAGCTGCCCTGGAAGTGATACCATATATTAGTGAGGCAATTTTCTCCGTAAGGTTAATTGGTGATCCTGCATTTGAACCAACCCAATCAATGAGAGTAGCCACCTCTTCCTCTCTAATTGATTGGAAAGACTGGACTCTTCTCGCGCTAAAAAGCTCCAACGTGCAAATTTTTCGTAACTGTCTCCAATAATCACCATATGGTGAACAGATTATATCAGTAGAGTCATAAGACATGATATTTGTTGCCACCGTTTGAGGCCTTGACGCAAAGTTTATATCATGGGTTTTCATAACTTCTCTAGCATACTCCGGCGATGAAACAACCACCATGGAAACTTCCCCGAGCTGTAGGTGCATAAATGGTCCATATTTCCTGGCCAAGTCTCTTAATCTGTGATGGGGTAGAGAGCCTCCCAGCTGGAGCAAGTTTCCGATGAGAGGTAATTTCAATGGCCCTGGAGGCTTCTTCGAGTTTGGCGTTTGCGCTTCTGGTCGTTTCAGGATTTTGAATAAAGTAAAAAGGAAAAGGAGGAAGGTTAAGATAAGGGTGAAGGATTGAAATTGAAGCTCCATGACTACAAGGAATTTAGTTACACCATCCTAAAGCTTCATATATAAAAGAAATTGATAAAGCTTTATATACAAGGAATTTTTTTTTTTTTTTTTCAAGTAAAGAAACTGTATTAAATTATGAAAGACAATAAATTATGTTTCACGAGGCCCCCAGAAAAATATATCTTTTTGAAATTTCCAATGGATGATAATATCAATGTTTCGAATGACAAAAATACCAAAAAATTGTTTAAAGAATGAAAAAAAAATAAAAATAAAAATAAAAGTCATAAACCATATGGTACCTATATCCACATTTCTTTGAAACTCTCACAATATGTAGTCCATAAACATTAAAATACAAGTATTTTTTTTTTTTTTTTCAATAGAAGAAATAAGTTTAAAAAAAAATTATCTTTTAGTGTTCATTGGTACCAATAAACCTTTCACTAGGGCCGATAAACTATTTGTCGATGCCATCCAAGGAGGTCTATAGTTTATCAGCTTAATTTAAAGAAAGCGAGGAGGGGCCACGAGATGGCAATGGAAGTTTTTCTTAAAAGAGATAATGTTAGTT
>CM047738.1:30679300-30698526 GCA_026225825.1 Pistacia integerrima
TTCACGGAAAATGTGTTATAGTGTCTAACATAGTTGTGTCTGACTCGGATGCCACGTAAGTCGATACAACAATTCGGTGAGATTAATCGGTGTTCGTAGCATTATTGTAAAAAATTTATATAGTCAAGTTTTTAACTTTTTATAGTTTATAAAAAAATATTTAGTATGTTTTAAAATTATGGTTGTTTAACGTGTGCCTACACATTGAGATAACTTGAAAACAATAAATTTTTATTTTCATGTATTACAAATTGTATTTTTTTGCTCCTAAAATATATCAAAATAAATATTTGTTTTATTTTATTTAATAATCTTAACATATACCCTAAAAAAACACTCCTAAAATTAAAGTAAATTAAAGCATATGCTAAATGGGGTATTTGACAATTACTGTTATTTGTTTGCTTCTAAAATGTACATACTGTGGTTGTATCATAAAATAAACCATTTATGTATTATTATTGAAATTAAAATTACCATTTGTAACAAAAGGTTAAATTCCTCTTTTACCCATCGATGAAGCGCCATTTGCTCCCATAGAAGTTACATTGTACTGGAGTCCTGGTTTTATTATAATAATTTATTTACTTATTTAATCATTTGTTAATTGGGATTAATGATGCTCTTAAAGTGAAAACTTATAACAAGTAATTAACATGATCTTAATTGTCGTTATAATTAATGCATTATCACTTATTCTATCTATCATCACCATCTCATTACAACTTCTAGTGTTAGATTACCCATCAATAAATAATCATCGTCACTATTACCAATTTAATTTCTATTATAACTTCATCATTGTGTTTTTCTTCTTCTAACTATAAAATTGTAAATTGTCCCCACATATTTCATTAACTCCTTCAAGCTAAATACATTTATTAAAGAGTAAACGACTTTTTCCCACCCAAGGTTGGCCTTAACGATACTTTCTCATTCAAAAAGTTTCAAAATACTGTTTTCCCACTTAACATTTATATTCCATTAATATTCAACATACACTTCGCTTTCTCGGCTGACGTTCAGTGAGTTACCAAGAGTCAGAGTAAGATGATTTTTTTATAAAGCAAAGGTCAGTAGATTGAATGGTGGTGATAAATTGAATATTCGCCGCTAGAATCAGCTGAAAATCATCTAAAAACATGAAATCTTAGTTTTACTATGATTGACAATTAACGAGAAATTAAGTGTCGAAGTAAAAGAGTTTTTGTAGAGAGAAAACCATAGGTTCAAATGGTGATGGCAAAAGGAATTTTCGTATCTGGAATCGGCTTTGGGTAATAACGGAATATTAACTTTGGATGGAAAAATGATATTTTGAAATTTTTTGGGTGAAAAAGTGTTCGCTAAGGCAAATTTTAGGTGGGAAAAAGTCGTTTACTCTTATTAAAAATTAATTATTTTTAAAAACAAATAAGTGATAATTAATAATAATCATCTTAAAAAAAACAAACAAAATTACATAAAGAAAGATGAATAAGAAAAGAGCACGTGTAGATGGGGAAGGAATGAAATTGTGGCGAGTGGATTAGTAGTAATTATTACGTGCTCCAAAAGATGGTGAAATAATAAAATACAAAGATGCGATTTTCACGCTCAACCCAAAACAGACCAAACAGACACTTGACTCTCAACAAGAGCCAAAATCAAAAAATCAAAACCAAAAACATGGATACATAATAGATATTAGCAAATCCAAAACAAACAAGCAACACATCACACACTCACACACCACTTCACAACACAACAACGCCACGCTGCAAATCCCTAGCCCCATTTTCATTTCATTTCAAACCAAAAACCAAAAAACAAAAACACAAAAACAAAAAAACGATTTCTTTTTTTTGTTAACGATTATTTAATTCAACTCTCGCATTCTCAACTTCTCGAAGCTCGATACGCCAACTTTAAACAAAGTATAAATCTCTCTCGTTCTCTCTGTTTTTATTAGTTTTCTATGTATTTATTTGGCTTTCTGTTTTGTGGCGATTGTTTTTCGGTTGTTTTGATTGATAATGTGAGGATTTTTGTGGATTGGTTTTTGGTTTAGGAGGATTGAATGGAGTCTACGGAGTCGTCCTACGTGTCGTCGCCGGAGGAGATGGTGAGGAAGCGAACTCCGCCACCGCCGAAGTCGCTGCCTACAGGTCTCTGATCCGATCTTTGCTCTTTATTTTTATTTTCTTTTTGCGTGTGATATTGAGTGTTTTGTTTTTGAATTGTGTTGTGGTGTGAAGGTTACATTATAGATTCAAATGTTTTTTTTTTGGAATTTGTTTTGTTTGAAATTGAAACCCTAATTTCGGCATTTTATCAGAGGAGAGGAAAAGATGAGTGAGTTTTGAGTCTTAGATTTTTTTTGGATGCTGAGAAAACTGTTTATTTATCGGTGTGTGCATGCGTGAATCTTAATTGATTTAGAATTTACAGACCGTTGTTCTATACAGTAATGTAGGCTGTATTAACTGAATTTGTGCTGTTTGTTATGTGTGGATTGTGATTGAGACTGACTAATGGGAAACCTGCTATGTATATGCTGCCTAGAGAAATTGGTTCTCGTGCAGGAAATTTTTCTTTTTCTTTTTAATATGATCTTATGTGGAAAGATTGAAAACAGTAAAATGAGATTTTTCTAGAAGCATTATGTATGCACCTCTGACTGATGATTTCGGATAATGGTCATCCATTATTTCCTGACTGTTTAGAATTTTGGGACATCATAGGTTCCAACTTCATGCATATCTTTTTGGCCCCACTATAGGTTCCCTTTTGTTTCCCCTTTTTATCCTCCCAAGGATGGTGAATAACAGGAGGAAGACCATGGACTTGTAACCAGAGGAACATGTAGCCTGGTGAGTGATGGGGCTGTAGGGGATGTCACCATCCCCAGCCCAACATTTTTGTATTCTCCTCTTGTGTCAATTCTGGTGAATTCAGAATGGTGAAGGGTTGGTAGTTGGTGCACCAGCATTCTAGGTTTTCCATGCACGGCAACAGGTTTAATCTTAACTGACTAGAGAAAGGCAGACTCTGCTTTAGCCTGCAGAAGATGCTGGTTTTTGACATTCTGACTATGACATGTTAGGACTGATGAAATTTTAAAATGTTTGAGTTAGAGCTTTGTTTCATTTAGTTATGTATCCGTGTTTTCATGGCAGACCATTTTCTTTAAGTTGTGGATCTGCTTTAAATTGTGGTGAAAAAGATAATTTGGCTACAGAGATCTTTGGAAAACTTACCTAAGCTGGTCTTGTTCTATAGTGCACTGTATAATATGATTTTTTTTTTTTTGGTTGAATATGATTAACTTTGAGTTCCTGTTTTCATAAACTTGTCTTCTCTTATTCATTCTATCTCCTGTATATTCTTCTTTAATCTTGTATTTCATTATTGATAAGTTAAGCAATTTTTCTATTAAATAAATTGAATATTTATGTTCCTGCACAGTTAGAATGAGCAAGTCCCATGTAACACGATTTCAGCTAGAAGACCAGTCATAAAACTGTAGTTGTTGTTTTATAGAATAGCCATGTAACACACAACATTCCTAATTGATTTATCACCATTTTTTATACTTTACAGAATGTTTTATATGTAGTTAAGTGCAAGTGCTGTTAATTATACTTTTTAAAAGTGAATCTGGTGCATCAAGTGTTGTTGCATTTTATGTAATGTGTAAACAATATTGAATTTGACCATATTTCTGTCGGTCATAGTTTACTTTTAATTATTTCTTACATTTTTGTTTGGTTTTCTGTTGAGACCTAAGAAGTGGATATTGCTGTTATAGTCGGAAATTGTATGACCTCCAACTTCATGTGCTCAGTGATGACATATATATGTGCAAGCTTGTTATTCTGCTTATTTATTTACACTCTTTTCTTGATTCTGCCAGACCCTGCAGAGAAGCCAACGTATATTAGGTTTCTTGTGTCAAATCCCTTAGCTGGTGCTGTCATAGGAAAAGGTGGCTCCACAATTACTGATTTCCAGTCACAATCTCGGGCAAAAATCCAGTTGTCACGCAGTCATGAATTTTTTCCCGGAACAACTGATAGGATTATTATGATTTCTGGGACAATTGATGAAACTCTCAAGGCTGTGGAACTCATTCTTGATAAATTGCTGAGTGAGGTATTCTTTATGATGTAAGAATCACTCCATGAAATCTATTATTTTATGTTATTAATACAGGTTTTTTCTTGGTCAGATTCATGCTGAAGATGGTTACGAGGCTGGACCAAGTACAAAAGTGAGACTAATTGTTCCAAATAGCTCTTGTGGTAGCATAATTGGCAAGGGAGGAGCCATTATAAAGTATGGAGACTGCTTCTTGTATTTTGTGATTTTAAAATTGTTCAGTTGCTGTGCTTGTGAAACTCTGCTGAGAAAATAAGCATATATACTTTTATTCCTTTTGAAACTTTCTCATTTTTATTCTTTTAGATATTTGAGCTGGTTGATGTGTTTCACAAAGGACGGATGTATTGTCAGAAAAAAATGTAGTCATCTTGATTGTAAAGTTATAGTTTTTGTTGCTGATTTGGCTTGGTGTGATCTTAACAATTGCTTTGTTTCACACAAATATAAAACCAACCAATCTGAGAATCAGAGTAGTGGGTCTTCAACCCAATAACTTTAGATTTATTATCTATAAATTCTGTAGGATACCATCATTGGTGGTAAGAGTAATGATATTGTCAAAACCTAGTGAGTTTTTGTGCATACCTGGATTGTTTATTTTTCATTGTTTGATTTTATCTTTTGTACATCTAACCAAGAAAGAAAAAAAAAAAAAAAAAAGAAAAAAAAGAAAAAAGAAAGGAACAAAGCAAAACAAATTGTATACCACAAATCTCTATGATAATCGTAAGTCCATGTTGAATTGGCCAACTTTACCTTCAGTTACTATTTCATAGTGAAGTACGCACTTTGTAAAGGTACAAATTTTCTCACTAGAGAAGGACTATATATAATGCCATCATTAGTGTTCCAAAGAAAACCCTGAAGATTTTACCACAATCAGCCTCGTTTGCTCTTTGCCAATGTGAGATAAACCTTTGCTGATGGCTAGACCCCTTGCACCATAGCCTTCTTGGTGTGTTAGCCTATGAGCATTCACTTCAAATTCAGAGTTGTTGTTTCTTTACCATTATTGTTATTGCATCTTGTCTGTTATTTTTTCTATCGCCTCTTGTTGTTAGATTTCTAAAGTTTGAAAAATTATGTATCTCTCGGTTCCTTATTTACATATTTGCTACTATAAACAGTGGAATAAATCAATAGTCATGCATATATTCATGTATTTGCTAGCACAGCAGCAAAAAGGTCGATGCTGACATCTAGTTTTGCCCTTATGTAGGTCATTTATTGAGGACTCCCAAGCTGGCATTAAAATATCTCCTCTGGATCATAATTATTATGGGCTGAATGATAGGTTAGTGACGCTGACCGGTCATCTTGACGAGCAGTTGCGGGCAATTGATTTGATTCTGTCTAAGCTAATGGAAGACACTCATTATAAACAGACTATGAGTGTCCCCTATTCATATGCAGGTGTGTCTGTTTTTAATTATCCTATTCAACCCAATCATAGTCTTATTTGCACTTCTCTGATTGTATTTTCTGTATGCTACTTGTAAATTTTATATGCTTCATTTATCTCATCTGTGTCCTTTGGATTAAGGTATGCTCATTACGTCGTGGCCATTCTTTTATCGAAAATGATAGAACCACCGAAGGTTGTGCACCGAATCTGTGCACCGAATGATGTGGCAAAATCCTGACCGTTGATTTATTATCAGTTAATATTAATCAACGGTCAGGATTTTGCCACTTCATTCGGTGCATAGATTCGGTGCACAACCTTCGGTTGCTGTAGTATTACTCTTCTTTTATTTGTCATTTTATATTTAGTAACTTCTTTGGCTTTGGCGTGAATTGTGAAATTGAAGTCAGGTTTGGTCAACTTGAGTTTGAAACTGAGACACTTAGTGACCCTACAATTATTGGAAGTAGAAAACTTATGTTCAACTGGTAGGTGGCCTTGAAGAATCAAACACTAGACCTTGTGGAAACAAACAATAGGTGTCACCACTCAACTAACCCATTGGATTATATATTGGATTTAAGCTATTATCTTGCTTAATAGAAATTATTAGAAAGGGCATTATTTTGCAACTAGAAAATTATTTGGACCTCATATATATTTTGGTTTATACCATGAGCTAGTGCTGATATTGATGTCATGTCTGATCCATTATGCCCCTTTCTTTGTTTGTCATTTTTTTCCAAGTCCTTTTCCCTATTATTGCAATATTCTACTTATTTGTTGTCTTCAAGATCAAAGAAGAATGCGACCTTATATATATAAGCCTTGAAGCAGTTACATCGATGTCAAAATTACTAGAACAGTATTAGTGGAATGAAATAGCTTCGAAATAAATAAATAAATAAATTTAGGAAGATTACGGTATCCTGAATTTGCAGCCTTCAAATTACGGTATCCTGAATTTGTAGCCTTCAAATCTTACTGAATTTTGGTAGGTAAACTTAAGCATTGAAATCAATTAAGAAGGTTCATCTGAAGTCTTGTACTAGATATCAGTTATGGAATTTGTAACGGAAGTTTTCTGTTAATCAATTCTATGGTCTTGTACTTTCAATAATTAATGGTCATTTCTCTCTAGTAACTTTTAGGATGTGTTAGTTATGATTAATGCGAGTTACCTAATGGTTGCTGAAACTTTGTTCTCTCTGAATTATTAGATGAAATTTATATGTTATTTATGAAATATTTTGATGAAATTTAATTCTTTCAACATGAACTTTTAGGTGTTTTCTTCTCTGGTTTTCATGGTATGCCGTATGGCCATGTGCCTCCTGTTGCACCAATGGCTCAGAATGCAGTAAGCTATGGACCGAATGTGGCTGGAAGGAAGTTTCAAAATAACAAGGTTCATTTGCTTCCATGGTGCTTGAATCTGATTGGTGGTCCCTAATGTTTTTAACTCTTTCATTTGTTCACAAATCTATTAATTTTATCATTCTAGTTTGTCAATTTATGATGAGATAGACTCCATGATTATTGATGCATTCAGAAGGACCAGTCCTACATGATTGAGGGCTCACAGGAAGTGGGACCCAGCGGTGAAAGTCCCTGGATCTTATGCTCCTTGTTTAATTGTAATTATTATTATTATTAAGAATGGTGGAAAAGGAATTAAAATTGTGTAGTAGAATATGCATGCTTGTTTCTTTAAGCACTTACCATGACTTGAATGATATAAAACTACTAGGTAGACAACCCCATTGTTTGATGTGATGTATCATCTTAAATCTATTCCATACGAGATGAAGTTCTTTAGGCCTACTTTTTCTAGCTTATCTTCCCAAAGTTGATTTCTGTTTGGTGATAATAAGCAGAAGTATTTAAAGAAGATACGTTGGTAAATGCTTGAAGACTGTTTGGATCCTAGTTCTTTAAAGGTCCTGGAAAACATACTTGTTTTGACAATGTGTACAAGCATACTGTTTTACCCCTTCTCATTGTGCTTTCCATATGAATGTGTAAAGTTATATCCAGATCATTCTTTCATAAGTTTATTTCAATCTGTTGTGCCTTTTCTGTTTATATTATCACGGCAAGTCTCATCAGATATTTTCTCTGTTGATAGCTGATGCTCTCAGGAAAAATGCTTTTATGTTGTTTGATTTATAAAACAAATGCCTTCTTTTGATTTTTAGGAGGATCGGAGTAACTCAGTGACAATTGGTGTGGCGGATGAGCATATCGGTTTGGTTGTTGGTCGTGGTGGAAGGAATATAATGGAAATTAGTCAGGTTTGTGAATCGGAAATTAATATAATTTATTTGATAGTACTATGTGTCCACTAAAGCGAAGCCCTTCAATTTTTCAGGTCAGTGGGGCCAGGATAAAAGTATCAGATAGAGGTGATTTCATGTCTGGAACAACTGATAGGTATAAGAATGAACAAAGAGTTCATGAACCTGTTGTGTTTGGGAATTTTGGTGGAAAACTGGTCTTAGTCTTTGCTATCTTGTTTCTGGTTTGCAGGAAAGTCACTATCTCAGGGTCACAGAGATCAATCCGTGCAGCCGAGTCCATGATAATGCAGAAGGTAGCATATGCTTCTGAGAGGTTGATGGATTAATTTTCATGTGTTGCAACCCATTCTTGCTGAGAATCTTTTGACGGACCTCCTTTTGACTTACATGCTTAATGATCTAGAAACATGTCAATATGTTTTCTCACAAAATGAGTTGGTGAGAAATCTTAAAAACAGTGATCGGAGTAGAAAGAAAGAAGAACGGAATTTTTTTTTTTTTTTTTTTTTTTTGGGGGGCTGAGCTTCGTATAGGGATTCTTCTTAATATACAGTTATATATCTCCGTATAACGAAGTTTCTTCGAGTAGGCTATCATCACTTACTTAATATCAGAGATAGCTTCATTTGTTTCTTATTAAGTTGTAAGTTCTAAACTTAGCAAGTGTCAATTCTATGTTTTTGTAGGATTCTTTGCTTTAGATTAAGCCCGAGGTTTTTGTTGTTAAATGTTGTCTCTCCTGCAGATGATTTGGTGGATAGACTTGATATCATTTGCTTACTCAATGAAATTCTCTATGTTGTTGTGGTGATTATTTTATGCATCTAATAACTGCAAACTATTTCAGTTCTTCTGTATTAAGATGGTTTGATCGATGCAGGTTGTTTGACACGGGCTCTCGTGGTCATCGGTCACCTGACTTGAAACATGTTTTTTTATCGTATCGATTTTGTGTTTGTTACAAACGAAGATTTTGGGTCTCTGGTCTATTGGCTATTGCTTAAAGCCTTTCCTATCTCCTTTTTGAAGAAAATTAGTTTGATATAGTCAAAGATTATACAGTTGGAGTAAAACTGAAGCAAGCGTTGGTCCCAAAATTTCTTCTTGCATTTTCTGCAATTAGTTGTATGGGGTTAACACTCTAGTTGATTAAATTCCCAAAAGTTTTGCTTCAAATTCTTACTGATGTGTTTACTGCAAGAGGCTTTGAGATAAATGATAAATGTTAGTTTAAATCTTGGAGGGAGAAAGTAATTGACTGTTTTGGAAGAAAACCAAATTTTTTTTTTTTGAAGTTTTCCTCAAATTTCTTCGTTATTTACGATATTAAAAAAAAAAAAAAAAAAGAGTCGTTTTCTCCGCCTGGTTTGTGGACTTAATGATTTTCATGGTTATGGTTGACTCAAAAAATACCTTTACTCATGTAACATTATTATAAGCACTAAAGTGAAAACTATCACGTGGTTTACTAAGCACGTGTTTAAATTTATCGAACAAAAAGAGAGTAAATCTTTATTTAGTATACAGTGACGACATATATATATATATATATATATATATAGTATGGTGTATTGCAACGTTCACCACCACCATGCATGCACGAGGTGAATCCCGTCACAATTTTATTTCAGAAAATTACAAATCCTAATTAATTATGCATGCATGCCTACCTAAACCAAACTAAATTAATTAACCTTCACGTTCATGGCTCATATTCACCCCCACCACCGCCGTATCCTGACCCATACCCCTCTCCATATCCAGACCCGCTACCATAGCCTGAACCATTGCCTCCACCGCCTCCTCCACCACCGCCTCCACCACCACCACCACCACCTCCTCCCTTACCGCCACCACTTCCATACCCCGAACCACTCCCACTTCCGTAACCGGACCCATATCCACTTCCATGCCCGGAGCCTCCACCCCCTCCTCCTCCTCTACCACCACCGCCGCCGCCACCTCCACCTACTCCGCCCCCACTTCCAGACCCATATCCTGATCCATATCCACTCCCACTCCCAGACCCGTATCCACTACCTGACGACCCAGACCCACCGCCTCCTCCTCCACCTCCACCACCTCCACCACCAGACCCTCTACCACCACCATAACCTGACCCTCTCCCTGACCCATACCCAGACCCATACCCAGAACCTAACCCACCCGATCCACCACCTCCACCTCCTCCTTCTCCACCACCACCACCTCCTCCTCCACTTATACCAATATCCTTCAGCTGTCTAGATGTAGCAAAAGAAATGTCCACAAGGAGCAAGATCAAGAATGCAAAACCAATAACTCTACAACTGGCCACGGCCATTTTCACAAGTGACAACACTTAAAAACTCAATATGTTCAAAAAGAAAGAACTAAATGGAACAACGCTCTCACTTCACTCTCCAAAGTAATGTACGTAAAACAAGTACAATATTTTTTGAGTGAAATATGTGAAGGTAGGGTCTGTATATATAGTGGAGAAATGGGGTCAACTTTATGGCTTCATCCGAAATTCTAGTAGCTTCGTGATGACTTTAAAGTTTTTAGTATAAAATTATAATTTAGATGATAAAATGAGGAACGTGTCTATGATGGGTTATGTTAGTGGTGTAGGTAGAGGTGGAGGTGGAGGTGGAGGTGGAGATGGTATTCTTTGTACTTGTCTTGATGTAGTTTTCTCTGATGCCTCCACTTTTGACTTAAAGGGAGATTGGGGTTGTGTAAACTTTGAGAAACGGGACCAATTAGAGGAAGAAGATTGGGATGCATGCTTTCCCACTTTCTCATATTATTTTTGCGTTCCACTTTGAGTTTTACTGTCATGCACTATCTCCCTCGTTGTCATTCTATGTAACATTTGTCTTGTTATTAAGCATTTCTATCTCCTTCCCATTTCTGGGGTGAAAACATCTATTATAAAACAGTCATCTTATTGAACTTCAACTAATCCCCGGGCCTTAGAACTGTCGGCAAGGTAGCCACCTCTATTAATACCCGAGAAAACTCGAACTCAAAAACTCATGAAACCTCCTTTTACTCTTTTACAATCAGTCTTCCCGTGATGGTTTACACAAAATTCAGGTGTTAAAACTGAATATACCTTTATATTATTTTACTTATAGAGAACCTAAAAATAAAAAAGAAACCGAGGCCACAAACAGTCAAACACCCCCACTATCCATCACCAACCAAAATTCCCTGTCCAAATCTTCAATGCTTATGTTAGTGGAGCTGCCTCCTTTCTTCCAATCTAAGCTTCCATTGACATCTGTCCTCTCCTCTCTACTTTGCTTTCGCCATTAGATAGAGCTTACCCTAGCATGATTGCTTCCTCTCTCAATCATTCATTTTATTGTCTTCATCAATAACACGAAATTGCCCCCACACTACACTTCTCAATTCCCACTTCCAAGAACTTGCTTTTCACTTAGTCATTCACACATCCTTTTTTACAAATATCAACTTCTTCGTGGTCTAAAGTTGATACCATTTTGTTAGATTATAAATAAGGTATTATATACAATTATAATCAATTAAAAAGTTCATGTAGATATTAATTTATATGTAGGATCCATTAGGGATTGTTGTAGCTTTTAGCTAGTATCATTATTTATAATTGTGCTATTATTTTAAGTTAACATATATAGTCTTCGTTTTAAATGAGAGATCTAATAATGTTATTTTTACTAATTAATTATTAAGCATATACACAATTCTAATTAAAAAAATTGAAATTTTCAACCTTACAATCATAAGATGCCTCATTAATTGCTTCGAAATTAATCTATAAATGATATTGGTATGGATGATTGATTTGATTTGACATGATTTGAAGATCCTTAATAAGCTAATGTTGCAGTGGGACACTAATGGGAGACCATAAAATAAATAAGAAATACTAGTGGAAAGCATTATTTGTGCATATTTGCATAAACTGATTTGTGGATTATATATAATTTTCCTTCTATGTGTTCATCAATTCCCACCTATATATCTTCACTTTTGATATATACAACTTGTCTTATCTAATTACGTATTATTTGACTTGTTTATACAAGATAAGTTGATATTTTATTCTGAATTACTAAAACCCTTGTAATTTAGCCATGTTAGGAATTTGATTTAACACACATTTTATAAATGTCCTTCATTGCATTTTTTTTTTAAATACAACACAAAAAATATATAGAGTAATATAATTACCAATACCCTGAAGAAAAATAACAATAATATTTTGTATTGCTTGTGACTTGATATATTCTATTGAAAGTCTTCTTTTTCTCCATACAATTATCTTTTTGTCGTGACTATGATTTGAATAGTATAACAAAAATTATGGTTTATGAGATAATATTGGGGTGTCTAAAGTATTTGTAAAAAATAAGAAATTAAAATTAATTTTAATAATTTAACATAGGGATAAATTTGTCATTATAAAATTTATTTGAAGGTGGGACTTCTTTAGTTCATTAATAGGGTGCCAATAAAAAAAAAAAAAAAAAAAAGACGATCCTCAGCATACATTACACCTGGACCCGGGCTCGGGTATGTTATATGAAGTTTTATAAAAGGGTAAAGGATAGAGTAAACGACACATTCCCACCCAAGGTTTGACCAAATCCTAGGTTGGTACCCCTGGTTACATTTATTCAAGATTTCCAGCCTTAAAGTGATGGAAAAGTGTTTGATGTAATGGCAAAGGGGTAAATTGGTCATTTTGCATGGACGACGCATGTTAGTAGCTCGTCGCCTCTAATAGTCCTCTGGCGCACGTTAGCAAACGACGTCCCCGACGTTTTTTGCCCTTTTTTCGGCGATTCTTCCACCCAAAATCACCCTTGTCACCACCATTTGAACCCCCATACTCCCCTCTAAAAAACCTTACTCTTCACAACGCCTCATCACTCGCTAGTCGCCTTGGTCCACTAACAACCGCGACAGCACTGCCCATTTTGTTTTTGCTTTTACCCCATATTTTGAACGGCGACAACGCCAACCACCACCACCATTTGGCTCCTTGCATCCTCACCTACAAAACCCCTAACCTTCCCAGCCACAACAGCTCACCGTTTGTCGTCCACCACTTCACCAAAAAATGGTCGATGAACACGAACTCTCAGCGGGCGAACAGTGACTAAACAATTGCTGGGACATAGGGGTTTTATAGAGTTGGAGATGTTGGTTGCAGTGGTGGTGTCCAATTGGATTTTCGCCGTCGAAATCGATCGGAATCCAGCAAAGAACAGCAAAACCCTAAGCCTAACGGCGTCGGCGATTAGAGGGGCCAATGAGTTGGGAACCAAAGGGGTTTTGGACGACGGACTACGGGGAAGGTGATGGAGGTGACCAGGGGGTTCGACGCTATTGGAAACAGCCCATATCAAGCAAAAATCGAGAGGGTGTGCAATGACCGAGGGTGTTATTGAGATAATTTGAAAATAAAATGGTAAGTTTTATAATTCTACTAATTTAGGGGTTAAAACGTAATTTATTAATTTAGGGTTAAGGGCATTGTGGTAATTGCACCCTCTATACCCTAAAAATTGCTAACAGTGCTATTTTAAGGGTAAGTATCTGGAATAAATGTGACTAGGGGTATCAACTTGAGATTTCGTCAAACCTTGGGTGGGAATATGTCGTTTACTCTAAAGGATATTATCAATTAAGAGACAACTTTTTATAAAATACATTAAAAAAGGACACTAGTTCTTAAATACACAGAAAAGAGATAAATTACCATTAGTCAAAGTTAAGTTTAACGGAAAATCTTAAAAGACATAAATATCCTATGCTAACAGTAATAAAAAACTGAAGGATAATATAGTCTTTTATAAAACTAACACTAAAATTAGCATTAGTATTTTACTATTTTTATTATTAATTTAATCTTTCCTCTCTTCTCTCTTTCTCTCAAGTCTCACCTCTCATTCCCCTTTCCTAAAACACAAAGCCTAGCCGTTTTGTAACAGCTATGCCAAACCAAAAACTAAAACTTTGTCAGGGTCGCTAAGCTTGGCTGATGACTTCAGTGCAAAGCGGCATGGCATCTTCATCGCACAAAGCGGCCCGAAGAATAGGAGGAGGAAGCACTTCCAAGCTTGCCATGGTGTGAGGCTAGGGGTGTCAGCAGAGCCGAGCCATTCGCAAGTCGGATCAGCTTGGCTAGTTGAAAGCTTGGGATCGACTTGAGATTCTCCGAGTCGAGCCAACTTGTGAGCGGCTAGGATTGAGCCACGAGTTGAGTACAAGTGACCCTTGACTTGGCTCGACTAGGCTCGCAAGCTTTCCACGATTGAATGGGTTATATGTGATATTTACAAGTATTGGGGGTGTTAAATTTAGTATGCAAAAGTTTTAAAAAATGACAATCGACCTCCAATTCCCAATTAAACAAAAAATCAAATCAGACTCTGAAACATTCGTGCAAAGCCAATTTCTTAGAACCTTAACCCCTAAATTAGCATCCGTCAACCATTGCTTCATATTGTTGTTATTCCGTTGACCGCCGCCTCTCCTCGTTGTGTCCTTGGCCAATGACGACCCTTTTTGCCCCAATATGCAAAGTCTTCCACAATCCACTTCAAAAAGTCAAAGGATTTTCAACATGACAGTCGCGATTTGTGACCGAATTTGTTGTTTGTGGAGTTCGATTGGTAGGGAAATTTGTGGGAGATTGTTGTGCGTATTGAGAAGTTTGTTTTAATTGTGTTTTGCTAGTGATTTTTCTGGTTTTCCACCATTCCCCAGCTTTCCCCGTAGCCTCCCCACCTTGACGCACACCACCTGCTCTACCATTTGCCCCAACCAAAACCCAAGCCTTTTTAGACATCACCACCCACCTGCTCGATGATAAGAGCTTGAATGTTTATATTTTGTTAGTGATTTAATTGGTTTATTTATGAAAAAATGTGTTTAAAGTGTGGAATTTGGATTATTTCTTTCATAAATACCATTTATGGGATCACGGGTGCATGTTGAGTGTTTTCAGGCTCAAACAGGTTGTTGAAGGGAAAAGAATGATGTCGATAGGATTCACGACATGTAGGAACAAACGACACAAGAATCAAGGTCGAAATGAGGGAGTTGTGGTACGTCGAAGATGTTACTGAAAATCTGGAAATTCTTCATCATGAGTATGCCTCGATGTTTCTGTCATAACTTGAGCTGTAGAAGTCGGAATTTGACGATTCTGGTGGCGTTGGAAAGATTATTCAGAGAGCTACAATGTTCATGTTGATGACTTCATCTAATTCTGAAGTTTACATATGCTTTGAACAGAAGAAACGATCGTCGCGATGACCATTCTTACTACCGTGGCGATGGGTAACGGATTTGTGTTAATTCATTACCCTAATCCGAATATGAATGGGCTAAGTTTTCTAATATTTTTCCTAAGCACGACCAAGAACCCCAGGGATATAAAAGAGAGTTTTTAAGAAATTAAAGGGGACTTTTGGAGGTAGAAGAAGACGGCTATCAAATTGGAGATCGGGACCCTGAGAGCTCTCATTCACCGATTAGAGAAGTTTTTATCTTTTTCTTTCTTGAACTGATGTCATTGAACAAAATGATGGATTTTGTTATTTTCATTATGAACTAATTCTCTTTTCTAGGGCTAAGATGTAGCCCAATTTATGAATATGTGTTGACTTGGATTGTTGTTAATTCTTATTGAGCTTTTAATTCTAAGTTTTATTATTGTGCATAATGCTTTCAATTCTCAAGGGCTCGAGAGTTGAATGATATCATGGGTTAGGTTGAGATCGAGAGATGAAACCTGATTTGTCTTAGGTAATAAAACCATGGATTGAGCGAACGCTAGAGATAGGTTACCGCGATCTGTGAGGCTTCGGTAAATTCCATAGAACTTAATGATCTCTTAGCTCCTAAATCCAATTTAGAGATATCTTGGGTTGTTGCTTAAGGGTTAATTTGCTAATTGCTCAAGAGAGAGTTAGTGGAATAATAGGGGATTTGGCTTTTAGAATACGCTTGATTAGGTTAACAACAGATGACGATGCATATGATTAAATTGGTGTGAAATCTATGCCCTAGGTTTAGTCATATTGATTTTTACTTCAAAGTGTTTACAAATTCTGCCTTTATTTAGTACTTAGTTTTTAGTTTTTTTATTTTAATTCATTAAAGTCATTCTTAAAGTTTTGTTTTATCAAATAGCAATAGAATAGCTAGTTTGGTACTTGGTAGGTAGTTCCCTTGGGTTTCGACACTCGTTTACTCGAGCTTTATTACTTGCACAATTTTGTACACTTGGGAATAGCCTGTCACTCGACTTTTTTCTCTCAACCAACCTTTTCCTAGCCTTTTCCCACCACACACAAGCCCATTCGAGCTAGCTCAAACTCGAGTCCATGAGCTCGAGTTGAGTCACAAGTCAACTCGATTATAAACGAGTCGAGTCTCGAACTCGATTTTTTTGGCTAAGTCGGCTTGAGACTCGACTCAAACTCGATAACAGTAAAACCGAGTTAGGCTTGTTTAGGTGAAACTCGACTCGACTCGTTTACAGCCCTCGGCTAGGCTAGTGACTCCAACACCCAAAAAAACATTTGATTCTTTTTAGTCATTTTTTACATTTGTTTTTAATTTTAATCTGAAGGTTTGTATTACTTTGTGGGAGTGTTCTAAATATGATATATTTTGTGGACTTCTTACATGAATGTTTAGGAAATTCTATGGGATCAACGGAGGAGTAATAAAAAAGAGATGATGAAAATGGGGTGGGGAGTAATCAAGTGGAAAATTAGAAAGCGACCGAGAAGATGAAAAAAATAATAATAATTTAGGGTGCGTTTAGTTCCGTATTTTTACCCATATTCTCAACCGGATTTTACAAATAACGTTTGTTTCAATATTTACACAATGCAATCCTGAAAATAAAATCCTGACAGCTATCTTAACAGTTTTTTAACCATTGAAGACAGTTTGCAGTCCTGCTTTTATTTCACTTTCTCACTTTTCTTCACTGACATTTCACTTTCTCAGTTCACCATTACCAGCTTCAATGCTTCACCATTTCACTTTCTCAGTTTGCATTACCAGCTTCAGTGCTTCACCACCGTCACTTTCTCACTTTGCATTACCCCCTTCAATGCTTCACCATCGTCACAAACCATCTTTCTTCTCCAACATAATTTTCCACCTGCAAATACAAAACAAAGCACATTAGAATTCCGACCAGCCACCTGAATAAAAAAACCAGCCCATAGCACCACCCAATCAATCTTCCACCATTATCACAACAGAACCGCACGACCACCACCCATCACCATCTTCCACCATCATTGCATTACCACCCCACCGCAACCACACATCACCATCTGCCGCCATCATCACAACACAAACGTGACCGGAATCAAACCATCATCCACTGCATCACCATTATCACAAAACAACACCACGAATCACAAACCATTCACGGTGACTTCCTATTGTCGATCTGCCACAATCCGAAGTCGATTGTCACAAACCCACCACCGCGAACCCACATCCTCATAGATCTATCCCACGTGAAGCCCCGACATCACTGATCATCACAAACCAACCACCGTGAACCTACTGTCATCACAAATCTGTCCAACATGAAGCCCCGATGTCACTGATCGTCACAAACCGACCACCGTGAACCCACCGTTGTTGCAGATCTATCCAACGTGAAGCCCCGACGTCGTCGATCGTCACAAACCCACCACCGTGAACCCACATCCTCACAGATTTGTCCCACATGAAGCCCCGGTGTCACCGATTGTCATAAATTGACCACCGTGAACCCACCATTGTCACAGATCTATCCAATGTGAAGCCCCGACGTCACCGATCGTCACAAACCGACCACCATGAACCCACCGATGTCGCAGATTTGTCCACAGGGAAAGGTGTTTTTGATTTTATTTTTTTTTGTTTTGCAGGTTTTTAAATCTCGTGTACAAAACATTTGCGCATGAATTTGTGATTGTGTTTAATGTTTATCTGTCCAAAATATTCAGGGAAGGCAAAGAGACCCTCGAAGTACCCAAATCTAGTTTGTGAGCTTCCATGACCTATTTGTTTTCAAGACACCCGAGACGCAATTTTTCTCATTTTTATTTTAGGGAGAACGACTTATACATACCCAATATTTGCCGAAACGACAAGTTGGTACCCAAAAGGTTTTGAAACGACAAATGGGTACCTTAGTCATGTTACGTTAGTGATTTTCATTTGATAATAGTGAAAAGACTAAAATGCCCTTGAAAGTTTAATTTTTAGTTTTTTATAAATTTAAAAATTTCTAAAAACCCCCTAAGTTTGCTAATTTGACTAAATGACCCAATATATAAAAAATTTTATAAAATAACAAAAACACCCCGTCACCCGAGTGCAGATTCGGCCACCACCGCGGAATCTGGCGGCATGTGTTACGACGCAGGCCGTCGGATACGTGCGTAACACCGATCAGCCTTTGGCCGGATCCGCCGCGATCGGCCGGAGGCGGTCACTGGCTCAAAGGCCGTCTCAGATCAGCCGGCCTTTTTCGGTCGGACGGCCGGATCGTGGCCAAATTTAGGCCGGCGGATCCTCCACGGATCTAGCCGGAAAATGCCGGATCAGGTGTTGCGACACAGATCCAGTGGAGTGCGTGTCGTAACACAATTTTCCGGCAAGTTCGGTCTCGGCGGCCGTAGATCGGCCTTTCTGGCCGGAGATCGGACCGCATCTTCTTAGGAAAATGAAAGATCTACGCGTTACGACACGATCCGATGGGTGTCGTATCGTAATGCAATTTTCGGTCGGATTCCGGCGGCGGTGGCGAATCGCGCCTTGTGGGTGACGGGGTGTATTTGTTATTTTATAAACTTTTTTATATATTGGGGTATTTAGTCAAATTAGCAAACCCTGGGGGTTTTTAGAAATTTTTAAATTTATAAAAAAACTAAAATATTAAACTTTTAAGGGCATTTTAGTCTTTTCACTATTATCAAATGAAAATCACTAACAGAACATGACGGAAGGTACCTATTTGTCGTTTCAAAACTTTTTGGGTACCAACTTGTCGTTTCAATAAACTTTGGGTATGCATAAGTCGTTCGCCCTTTATTTTATTGGAAATAATTTGTGTTAGTACTATTTTTTCTTTTCATTAATCCTTTTAATTTGGATTTTAGTAATGTGTTTTATAATTGGTTGACTCAAACTGATATTTGCACATGAGCTACTTGGATCTGTGGATTTGTTTGTGGGGTTTAACAGTTACAGCATGTGCTATGTTGCTTACAATGTTTAGCACATGCGTCAAAATATTGTGCAGTTTTATATGTTCTATATGTAACATGCTGTATGTAATGGACAAATTTTGGGAGTAAAAAATTATTGGATTA
>CM047738.1:30698626-30733415 GCA_026225825.1 Pistacia integerrima
TTCACGAAAAAATGTGTTATAGTGTCCAACATAGCGCAGCTTTGACTCGGATGTTAGAGTAGATGCCCTAGAGCCAATCAATTATTGTAGAATTGACTCTTTGTAATAATGTTCATTAGTCAATAAAAAGGCATTTTATTCTATATCGTGTAAATCATTATTATTGCAATATGTATTGATATATGTCCTTAGAATGGTAGAGCGTGACGAGGGTATCAAGTGTTTCAAATCTTGATAGTGAGAACCCTATGAGCACATATGGTGGCCATTCTAGAAACGTCCAGAGCCCCTGTATTATTCGAACTAAGGGCACGATAATACGGTAAGGCTATCATAGTGTTGAACGACCACGTCGAAAGGCGGTGGTCGATCTCACTTGTCAAGGTTGTTTGATGACAACCTTGTGCGACACATGGGTGTTTGTTGTAGGCGATTACACCACAGCAAGTTCACTGGACTGACCCACCAGAGGATTCCATATGGATGGTAACCCCAGTGTCTATGGAACAAATCCTCTAACGAATGGTAGTGCATGTGATCCTTAGACTTGAGATCACCGGAGCGCCTTGTGCACCGATTGGTGTAGTTTGACACTAGCCTAACGCAGTTCTTTTCAGAGCTGTCAATACGGTGGTGATTGGCTACATCAAGGAGTGTATCAAGACTATGGTGGATTGATGGAGGATTTATCACTCCCGGGTACGGGAGAAAGTTATCTCACGGCGCAATTCAGTATATGGCAATGACACTAAAACTGTGGCCACAGTGGGATTGAGTTGTTGCTTTATCCAGCTTATAATACGGGTCATTGGTCCAAGCCGAATAAATAATATCGAGTAACCGAAGGTTGACACTATTTCTATGCCTTCGTCTCGTCGAGATAAGCATTATGATGAAAGGATCGAATTGCACGGTAACCATATCGTTGACAGGTAGCTACTTTCTTGAATCCGAATCTATCGGGTGGCCATGATGCCTTGCTAGGGGGCCAATCTTGGAGTGCGTGTATTAGTGAGGCGATTAATTGGTGTTAATCGCAATACTATACACTGCCGATATGATGAGGAGCCTAAAGGTCACACACATAGAAGACAATTTAAGATGCAAGAAGAAAGAAGAAGGGCGTTTTCGTCTTTTAAGGCGAAAGGGTATTTTGGTAATTTCACGGTGCAATTAAATTTGCTGAGGTCGTAGCCTTTATTTAATTTGTTAGAAAAATTAAATAAGTGAAATTACGTTTAAATGTGTGTTCGCGCATATTTAAATATATTATCATTATTGTTAAATGTTAATATATATTTAAATATATATATTAATTGATTTTAATTGAGATAATGATGGAAATTAAAATAAATCAAATTGGGAGTGTTTGGCAACATGGGGCGTTTGGGTTGGAGCCCAAGCCTATTCCGTATGGGATTAGGGCAAATTGTTTTTAAATATAAAAGGAAAAGTGTGTGTGTGTGATTGAATTAATGATGATTTTTCTTTGAAAAACCAAAAACACACAGCCCCTTTTGGAAAGGCAGTCCCACGGCAGTAACACTTTGGTTTTGGAATCAATTTCATTGATTCTTCTTAATCTTGAAGCCAAAGAGGATCTAGCAAATCCCTCTTTGGTTCTTTTAGGATTGTCTTTGTGTGGACTACGCAGGTTCGATCCTACACTTGGATCGGTAGCAAAACGTTCGTCGACAAATTTGGAGGAGCCTTCAACGTGCGTTTGTTTCTCTTAACTCATGTTGAATATTTATGCAGATTTTATTTAATATAAATTGTAAAATCATACCCTTGATCTTGGCTCATGTAAACGATCCTGATATTATAATTTTTGTTTCCGCTGCGTATACGGGACCGTTTACTAACAGTGGTATCAGAGCCTAGGGTACTGAATTTTACAATTTTTATGTGTATGGTTGATAACATGTATTTGATGATAATATGTTGCCATATTGAATCTGTGTAAATCTGTCTTAAAATATGTTTTTAAGAAACTGAGTAATCGATTAATTTAATTTGTTGATGATCTGCTGGTTTGGTTTAATGCATGATGGATTTTTGTTGAGATCAATGTGTTTGATTGATTGCAAAATCCGGTTAGAGTGTTTTTGGTTGCTGTATGAACAGATCCGGAGCTACAGATCTGTGTACGCTCGCCGCGGCGATATAATCCATCGCCGCAGCATGGCGATGACATCGCCATGGCGATATAACTCATCGCCGCGGCGATATAACCCTTATCGCGCGGCGTCGTCCCTTGCGGACGTGCGCTGTACCAAAACCAATGCACGCCGCGGCGATCTAACTCATCGCTGCAGCGAGCGCACTTGCAAGTGTGTAGGGGGTAAAATGAAAAGTTTCAAAACTTTTGGACCAAACCGTAAATCTACAAATTATCAGGGGGTAAATTGTAATTAACCCACAAATTTCAGAAATTGATTGTTTTTGAAATGTATGCTTTGTACTTGTTTGTATATTGCATGGTGCCCGGTACATGAGCCTTAGACCTAAGGGTGAATGTTTTAATTATTTTTGGGTATGTATGGTTGTATTTTATTAAATAGGGCATGCGTGTCCTGCCTTTCTCCTCTTCTCGATGTATATTCTCTTCTCATCTAATTCCCCTCGAATGTAAATCGAGGTTTCTAAATTTATTGATGTAAAGAATTTGTATAATTATTTATTGTAAATTTAGAAAGATATTTTTGCAATGTACTTGAAGTCGGAGCAAAGGGCGAGGCAACCATACTTGAAGACTCAAGATTTTTATTACAGGGACCCTAGGTGACCCACCGATTCCTCTAGGCTCGAGGAAATCGGTTTTAGTTGAGGGCCATGTACCGGCACGTTTAATTTTGTTTAGAATGCATGCTAAGGTTGAATGTTTGATAACATGCCAAACAATGTCATTCTAACAAAGATAATAATTTGGTGAGACATTAAATAACAAAACCCTCAATTAAAGTATATTAAGTCACGAAAGCCTTCCATCACCATGGTTTTAATCAAACCACTTCGTGAAACCTTGTTCGCCAAAGCGAAGGGTACACTTCTACCAGGTGGGAGGTTTAAATGCATTGGAGTTTTCCTTAATGGTGATGGGTGTGGACTTAAAATGACGGTTTTGCTTGTTCGCCAAAGCGAAGGTTGATAAACACGCGTCATAGGCATAGTAGAGCAGTACACATATTGTGTGTATGTGATGACATGTAGTGTCCACTCATCGATCACCGAGAATCACACTTGAGGACGATGGCATGTCTTGTCCATTGAATTGTGTGATTGGCTTGTTGGCTTTCTCACATTTGAGGTTGATAGTGGGAGCTATCAAGGCGGTGTGGAATTGAGTTTGTTGGCTTACCTAATCAACTCATTTTGGCTTGTTCGCCAAAGCGAAGGTTTGAAATGGGCAGGATGGGATCTCGGTCCACTAGGAAAGTCAACGGGCTTTCCCGAGTTAATGGTGAGGGCTATTGGCTTGAGTAAAATAGTGGGAGCTTCGTTTAATAAAAGACCATATTAAACAATAATAATGAACATGGTAATAACGGTTACTTTTTACGCACTTGTAGATTCACTTAAATTTGAGCAAAATGATCCCAACATCAACTGCGACAAATCATCGAATTGGGAGAGAAATGGAATGGTGAAAATTTCGTTGATTGGTATAGAAGTATAAATAATATACTTCAGTCAAGCGATAGATTATACACCATTGAGCAAGCTCTATCACCAAAGCCTGCTGATAG
The DNA here is from genome assembly GCA_026225825.1 of Pistacia integerrima. NCBI lineage: Eukaryota > Viridiplantae > Streptophyta > Magnoliopsida > Sapindales > Anacardiaceae > Pistacia > Pistacia integerrima. The sequence goes on from CM047738.1 coordinate 30,702,376, forward strand.
TTCTATCCATGAGGCTGGTATGTATATGTGAAGCATACACATGATGCAAAAGCGAAATGACTAGATACATTGTGCTTGCATCAATGGCACCATTATGCAACAGATGCTTTAAAATGGATTTAGCTTCTATTCTTCATTTTCTTCAAAGAAATGAGAAGCATACGGTGTCTCGGTCGTTATTCAGATGTAGGATGGAAGAGGGTACCAAAATTGGCGATCATATACTCAAGTGGATCGAGTATATGAACAAGCTTGAGATTTTGGGATGTGGACTTAGAGAAGGTTTAGCAATAAACCTAATATTATAGTCATTACCGGATTCTTATTCTCAATTTGTCTATGACTTTATTGAGGAAGATAAGAAGAATACCCTTTCCGAGCTTCGGATTTGTTGAAGACTCTTGAGTCGAGGCATGAAAATGTCGAAACATTGACGTTGGTTGAAGCCAACTCAAGTGAAAAGGAAAGGGCTCGAAGTTGATGGAAAGAAGCTGTTGCAAAAAGGAAAGGCGTTTGTCCTCTTTGTAGGGAATCCCGATCCTTTGGAGGAAACATTGCAAGGCCTTCCTAGCAAAAGGGAAGAAGGATGTTACTTCTTCGTCAGTGCGTTATTGAGATTAACTTCTCCCGTAAACATCTAGTTGACACAAGATGTGGTACTCACATTTGATTGATGTGTAGGAACTACGGTAGAGTAGATTGCTCGCCGGGGAGGGAGGTGGACCTACCGAGTTGGAAATGAAGCACGTCTTCTTACATTTCTTTGTAGGATCTTATCGTCGATTTAGCCGATAGACTTGTTTCTTGGAACTTGTGGATTATTATGGTTTTTCTTCGTTTCTAGAAATTATATATTTCGTGTCCACATAGGACAAATGAGAATATTAGTTTACTAATGGATTATTGTCCTTGAGTATAAATAATATTCTTTATGGAACTGGTTCATAATAATATGTTCTTAAGAAAGACAACAAGGATAATCTCAAAATGACTACTATGCCAACTTTGGCAAGTTGAGCTAAACATACCTGAAGGAATGTGGGATAGTATCACAACTCGCTCCTCCTTATACACCCCAACACAAAGGAGTGTCGGAAAGGAGGAACAAGACCTTACTTGATATGGTTAGGTTCATGATGAGTTTTAGTGATTTATCTACATCATTCTAGGGTTATCCCCTAGAGACTGCGACTCACGTTTTGAACCGTGTGCCGTCAAAGTCTGTAGATAAGACTTCATATTAGCTATGGAGGGGGCGAAAGCCCAACTTGTCTTATCTAAGGATTTGGGGTTGCGAAGCTTATGTTAAGAAATTGACTTCGAACAAGTTGGGCCCAAAATCCTATAAATGTATATTTGTGGGGTATCCAAAGGAGACTCAAGGATACTATTTCTACCACCCAGAAGAGCGCAAAATTTTTTATTGCTCGATCTGGTGTCTTCCTAGAAAATGAATATTTTATAAGAAGTACTAGTGGGAGAAAAGTAGAACTTAATAAAGTTCTAGGACCACAGGGATAAACTAGACGAAGGACGGGATGATGTGCCACAAGAAGTGGTTGAGCATCATGAGGAGGTTACTCCACAACTTGTGGATCAAAGTGAACTACCTCAAGTAGCACAGGAGCTACGTAGATCTGGGAGAGTACACCATGAGCCCGAGAGATACGGTTATCTCGTGACTCAACATGGTGACGTCTTTGTTCTACCAAGGACGATGAACCCAAAACCTATGAAGACGCTTATGTCGGATCCAGATTCCGTTAAATGGCTTGAAGCCATGAAATCGAGATGGACTCCATGTACCAGAACCAAGAGTGGTCTTTGGTGGAACCACCTGAAGGGTTAAAACCCATAGGGTGTAAATGGGTCTTCAAGAAGAAGACTGACATGGATGGCAACGTGCATACTTATAAAGCACGGCTGGTTGCCAAAGGTTTCAAACAAATTCATGGCATTGACTATGAAGAAACCTTTTCGTCGGTTGCCATGATTAAATCCATCCGGATTATGCTTGCAATTGCTGCATATCATGACTATGAGATTTGGCAAATGGATGTCAAAACTGCTTTCCTGAACGGAAACCTTGAGGAGGATGTGTACATCACACAACCTGATGGTTTCGTTCTTGATAGTCAAACCAATAAGGTATGCAAGTTACAGAGATCCATTTATGGACTCAAGCAAGCTTGAAGGAAATTTGGAACATTCGTTTGATGAAGCCATAAAAGAATTTGGTTTTATCAAGAACGAAGATGAACCCCGTGTTTACAAGAAAGTGAGTGGGAGCGCAGTAGCATTCCTAGTGTTGTATGTCAATGACATACAATAGATCGGAATGATATACCGAACTTGCAATCGGTAAAGACTTGGTTATCCAAGTGCTTCTCCATGAAGGACTTAGGGGAAACAGCCTACATCCTTGGAATAAAGATCTATCGTGATAGATCGTGTAGGTTGCTCAAACTAAGTCAAAGTACATAGACAAGGTACTGAACACATTCAGTATAGAAAAATCCAAGAAGGGATTTCTTCTGATGGCATATGGTGTCTATCTCTGTAGAGATATGTGTCTTTAACCACACAATGAGAGAGATAGAATGAAGAGGATCCCACATGCTTTAGCAAGTGGATCCATCTTATATGTTCAGATTGATATCTAATGTGCATTCAGCATTTGTAGTGGATGTCAATCAGGCTCAAGTGAGCAATATGTTGTGTACTTAGATTGATGTCTTATGTGCATTCAGCACTAGTAGAAGATATCAACTAAATCCAAGTGAATGACACTGGGTGAGTGTCAATGGACATTCTTAAGTGCTTGAAAAGGGCTTAAGAATATATATTCTTGGATTATGGAAGAAAGATGAGCTCACTGTAAGAGAATACAGTGACGCTATTTCCAAACAGGGAAAAGGATGATTATAGTTCGCAATTTGGGATTACACATTTTGTCTCAATATAAGCAGGTGGAGCAAGAGCTCAAATTGGTGTCTTGCGGTGGATTCTACAATTGATGCTAAGTGTACCGCATTTTTTAATGCAGCCGTGAAGGCGGTTTGGATCAAGAAGTTCATTACTGAACTTGATGTGATTTCAAGCATTGCTAATCCAGTATAGTTGTACTGCGATAACAATGGAGCCATTGTTGTGGCTGAGGAATCACGGTCTCACCAGTAATCCAAACACTTACTTAGTTGATTCAATATGATCTGAAGGATCGATATGAAAGGAATGTCATGCATTTGCTTGAGAATACCTACCAACCCACTATTAAAGTTTCCATTGCGCGAAGCATGATGGGCACTTGGGTCATTCAATGTTGAGTGCATGAATGACTGTCTATAGTGCAAGCACTTGGGACATTCAGTGTTGAGGGCATGAATGATTGGCTATAATGCAAGTGGGAGATTGTTAGAGTAGATGCCCTAGAGCCAATCAATTATTGTAGAATTGACTCTTTGTAATAATGTTCATTAGTCAATAAAAAGGCATTTTATTCTATATCGTGTAAATCATTATTATTGCAATATGTATTGATATATGTCCTTAGAATGGTAGAGCCGTGACGAGGGTATCAAGTGTTTCAAATCTTGATAGTGAGAACCCTATGAGCACATATGGTGGCCATTCTAGAAACGTCATGCCCCAGATATTCTCGAACTAAGGGCACGATAATACGGTAAGGCTATCATAGTGTTGAAGCGACCTGTCGAAAGGCGATGTCGATCTCACTTGTCAAGGTTGTTTGATGACAACCTCAGTGCGACACATGGGTGTTTGTTGTAGGCGATTACACCACAGCAAGTTCACTGGAGTGACCCACCAGAGGATTCCATATGGATGGTAACCCCAGTGTCTATGGAACAAATCCTCTAACGAATGGTAGTGCATGTGATCCTTAGACTTGAGATCACCGGAGCGCCTTGTGCACCGATTGGTGTAGTTTGACACTAGCCTAACGCATTCTTTTGTTGTCAATACGGTGGTGATTGGCTACATCAAGGAGTGTATCAAGACTATGGTGGATTGACGAGGATTTATCACTCCCGCACGGGAGAAAGTTATCTCACGGCGCAATTCAGTATATGGCAATGACACTAAAACTGTGGCCACAGTGGGATTGAGTTGTTGCTTTATCCAGCTTATAATACGGGTCATTGGTCCAGGCCGAATAAATAATATCGAGAGTAACCGAAGGTTGACACTATTTCTATGCCTTCGTCTCGTCGAGATAACGTATGATGAAAGGATCGAATTGCACGGTAACCATATCGTTGAGTAGCTACTTTGTTTGAATCCGAATCTATCGGGTGGCCATGATGCCTTGCTAGGGGCCAATCTTGGACTGTGTATTAGTGAGACGATTAATTGGTGTTAATCGCAATACTATACACTGCCGATATGATGAGGAGCCTAAGGGTCACACACATAGAAGACAATTTAAGATGCAAGAAGAAAGAAGGGCGTTTTCGTCTTTTAAGGCGAAAGGGTATTTTGGTAATTTCACAGTGCAATTAAATTTGTTGAGGTCGTAGCCTTTATTTAATTTGTTAGAAAAATTAAATAAGTGAAATTACGTTTAAATGTGTGTTCGCATATTTAAATATATTATCATTATTGTTAAATGTTAATATATATTTAAATATATATATTAATTGATTTTAATTGAGATAATGATGGAAATTAAAATAAATCAAATTGGGAGTGTTTGGCAACATGGGGCGTTTGGGTTGGAGCCCAAGCCTATTCCGTATGGGATTAGGGCAAATTGTTTTTAAATATAAAAGGAAAAGTGTGTGTGTGTGATTGAATTAATGATGATTTTTCTTTGAAAAACCAAAAACACACACCCTTTTGGAAAGGAAAGCGATCCCAGCAATAACACTTTGGTTTTGGAATCAATTTCATTGATTCTTCTTAATCTTGAAGCCAAAGAGGATCTAGCAAATCCCTCTTTGGTTCTTTTAGGATTGTCTTTGTGTGGACTACGCAGGTTCGATCCTACACTTGGATCGGTAGCAAAACGTTCGTCGACAAATTTGGAGGAGCCTTCAACGTGCGTTTGTTTCTCTTAACTCATGTTGAATATTTATGCAGATTTTATTTAATATAAATTGTAAAATCATACCCTTGATCTTGGCTCATGTAAACGATCCTGATATTATAATTTTTGTTTCCGCTGCGTATACGGGACCGTTTACTAACATCGGATGCCACGTAAGTCGATACAACAATTCGGTGAGATTAATCGGTGTTCGTAACATTATTGTAAAACAATTATGTAGTCAAGTTTTTAATTTTTTATAGTTTATAAAAAAATATTTAGTATGTTATAAAATTATGGTTGTTTAACGTGTGCCTACACATTGAGATAACTTGAAAACAATAAATTTTTATTTTCATGTATTATAAATTGTATTTTTTTGCTCCTAAAATATATCAAAATAAATATTTGTTTTATTTTATTTAATAATCTTAACATATACCCTAAAAAAACACTCCTAAAATTAAAGTAAATTAAAGCATATGCTAAATGGGGTATTTGACAATTACTGTTATTTGTTTGCTTCTAAAATGTACATACTGGGGTTGTATCATAAAATAAACCATTTATGTATTATTATTGAAATTAAAATTACCATTTGTAACAAAAGGTTAAATTCCTCTTTTACCCATCGATGAAGCGCCATTTGCTCCCATAGAAGTTACATTGTACTGGAGTCATGGTTTTATTATAATAATTTATATACTTATTTAATCATTTGTTAATTGGGATTAATGATGCTCTTAAAGTGAAAACTTATAACAAGTAATTAACATGATCTTAATTGTCGTTATAATTAATGCATTATCACTTATTCTATCTATCATCACCATCTCATTACAACTTCTAGTGTTAGATTACCCATCAATAAATAATCATCGTCACTATTACCAATTTAATTTCTATTATAACTTCATCATTGTGTTTTTCTTCTTCTAACTATAAAATTGTAAATTGTCCCCACATATTTCATTAACTCCTTCAAGCTAAATACATTTATTAAAGAGTAAACGACTTTTTCCCACCCAAGGTTGGCCTTAACGATACTTTCTCATTCAAAAAGTTTCAAAATACTGTTTTCCCACTCAACATTTATATTCCATTAATATTCAACATGCACTTCGCTTTCTCGGCTGACGTTCAGTGAGTTACCAAGAGTCAGAGTAAGATGATTTTTTTATAAAGCAAAGGTCAATAGATTGAATGGTGGTGATAAATTGAATATTCGCCGCTAGAATCAGTTGAAAATCATCTAAAAACATGAAATCTTAGTTTTACTATGGTTGACAATTAACGAGAAATTAAGTGCCGAAGTAAAAGAGTTTTTGTAGAGAGAAAACCGTAGGTTCAAATGGTGATGGCAAAAGGAATTTTCGTATCTGGAATCGGCTTTGGGTAATAACGGAATATTAACTTTGGATGGAAAAATGATATTTTGAAATTTTTTGGGTGAAAAAGTGTTCGCTAAGGCAAATTTTAGGTGGGAAAAAGTCGTTTACTCTTATTAAAAATTAATTATTTTTAAAAACAAATAAGTGATAATTAATAATAATCATCTTAAAAAAAACAAACAAAATTACATAAAGAAAGATGAATAAGAAAAGAGCACGTGTAGATGGGGAAGGAATGAAATTGTGGCGAGTGGATTAGTAGTAATTATTACGTGCTCCAAAAGATGGTGAAATAATAAAATACAAAGATGCGATTTTCACGCTCAACCCAAAACAGACCAAACAGACACTTGACTCTCAACAAGAGCCAAAATCAAAAAATCAAAACCAAAAACATGGATACATAATAGATATTAGCAAATCCAAAACAAACAAGCAACACATCACACACTCACACACCACTTCACAACACAACAACGCCACGCTGCAAATCCCTAGCCCCATTTTCATTTCATTTCAAACCAAAAACCAAAAAACAAAAACACAAAAACAAAAAAACGATTTCATTTTTTTGTTAACGATTATTTAATTCAACTCTCGCATTCTCAACTTCTCGAAGCTCGATACGCCAACTTTAAACAAAGTATAAATCTCTCTCGTTCTCTCTGTTTTTATTAGTTTTCTATGTATTTATTTGGCTTTCTGTTTTGTGGCGATTGTTTTTCGGTTGTTTTGATTGATAATGTGAGGGTTTTTGTGGATTGGTTTTTGGTTTAGGAGGATTGAATGGAGTCTACGGAGTCGTCCTACGTGTCGTCGCCGGAGGAAATGGTGAGGAAGCGAACTCCGCCACCGCCGAAGTCGCTGCCTACAGGTCTCTGATCCGATCTTTGCTCTTTATTTTTATTTTCTTTTTGCGTGTGATATTGAGTGTTTTGTTTTTGAATTCTGTTGTGGTGTGAAGGTTACATTATAGATTCAAATGTTTTTTTTTTGGAATTTGTTTTGTTTGAAATTGAAACCCTAATTTCGGCATTTTATCAGAGGAGAGGAAAAGATGAGTGAGTTTTGAGTCTTAGATTTTTTTTGGATGCTGAGAAAACTGTTTATTTATCGGTGTGTGCATGCGTGAATCTTAATTGATTTAGAATTTACAGACCGTTGTTCTATACAGTAATGTAGGCTGTATTAACTGAATTTGTGCTGTTTGTTATGTGTGGATTGTGATTGAGACTGACTAATGGGAAACCTGCTATGTATATGCTGCCTAGAGAAATTGGTTCTCGTGCAGGAAATTTTTCTTTTTCTTTTTAATATGATCTTATGTGGAAAGATTGAAAACAGTAAAATGAGATTTTTCTAGAAGCATTATGTATGCACCTCTGACTGATGATTTCGGATAATGGTCATCCATTATTTCCTGACTGTTTAGAATTTTGGGACATCATAGGTTCCAACTTCATGCATATCTTTTTGGCCCCACTATAGGTTCCCTTTTGTTTCCCCTTTTTATCCTCCCAAGGATGGTGAATAACAGGAGAAGACCATGGACTTGTAACCAGAGGAACATGTAGCCTGGTGAGTGATGGGGCTGTAGGGGATGCCACCATCCCCAGCCCAACATTTTTGTATTCTCCTCTTGTGTCAATTCTGGTGAATTCAGAATGGTGAAGGGTTGGTAGTTGGTGCACCAGCATTCTAGGTTTTCCATGCACGGCAACAGGTTTAATCTTAACTGACTAGAGAAAGGCAGACTCTGCTTTAGCCTGCAGAAGATGCTGGTTTTTGACATTCTGACTATGACATGTTAGGACTGATGAAATTTTAAAATGTTTTGAGTTAGAGCTTTGTTTCATTTAGTTATGTATCCGTGTTTTCATGGCAGACCATTTTCTTTAAGTTGTGGATCTGCTTTAAATTGTGGTGAAAAAGATAATTTGGCTACAGAGATCTTTGGAAAACTTACCTAAGCTGGTCTTGTTCTATAGTGCACTGTATAATATGATTTTTTTTTTTTGGTTGAATATTATTAACTTTGAGTTCCTGTTTTCATAAACTTGTCTTCTCTTATTCATTCTATCTCCTGTATATTCTTCTTTAATCTTGTATTTCATTATTGATAAGTTAAGCAATTTTTCTATTAAATAAATTGAATATTTATGTTCCTGCACAGTTAGAATGAGCAAGTCCCATGTGTACGCAAACTAAACACGATTTCAGCTAGAAGACCAGTCATAAAACTGTAGTTGTTGTTTTATAGAATAGCCATGTAACACACAACATTCCTAATTGATTTATCACCATTTTTTATACTTTACAGAATGTTTTATATGTAGTTAAGTGCAAGTGCTGTTAATTATACTTTTTAAAAGTGAATCTGGTGCATCAAGTGTTGTTGCATTTTATGTAATGTGTAAACAATATTGAATTTGACCATATTTCTGTCGGTCATAGTTTACTTTTAATTATTTCTTACATTTTTGTTTGGTTTTCTGTTGAGACCTAAGAAGTGGATATTGCTGTTATAGTCGGAAATTGTATGACCTCCAACTTCATGTGCTCAGTGATGACATATATATGTGCAAGCTTGTTATTCTGCTTATTTATTTACACTCTTTTCTTGATTCTGCCAGACCCTGCAGAGAAGCCAACATATATTAGGTTTCTTGTGTCAAATCCCTTAGCTGGTGCTGTCATAGGAAAAGGTGGCTCCACAATTACTGATTTCCAGTCACAATCTCGGGCAAAAATCCAGTTGTCACGCAGTCATGAATTTTTTCCCGGAACAACTGATAGGATTATTATGATTTCTGGGACAATTGATGAAACTCTCAAGGCTGTGGAACTCATTCTGGATAAATTGCTGAGTGAGGTATTCTTTATGATGTAAGAATCACTCCATGAAATCTATTATTTTATGTTATTAATACAGGTTTTTTCTTGGTCAGATTCATGCTGAAGATGGTTACGAGGCTGGACCAAGTACAAAAGTGAGACTAATTGTTCCAAATAGCTCTTGTGGTAGCATAATTGGCAAGGGAGGAGCCATTATAAAGTATGGAGACTGCTTCTTGTATTTTGTGATTTTAAAATTGTTCAGTTGCTGTGCTTGTGAAACTCTGCTGAGAAAATAAGCATATATACTTTTATTCCTTTTGAAACTTTCTCATTTTTATTCTTTTAGATATTTGAGCTGGTTGATGTGTTTCACAAAGGACGGATGTATTGTCAGAAAAAAATTTAGTCATCTTGATTGTAAAGTTATAGTTTTTGTTGCTGATTTGGCTTGGTGTGATCTTAACAATTGCTTTGTTTCACACAAATATAAAACCAACCAATCTGAGAATCAGAGTAGTGGGTCTTCAACCCAATAACTTTAGATTTATTATCTATAAATTCTGTAGGATACCATCATTGGTGGTAAGAGTAATGATATTGTCAAAACCTAGTGAGTTTTTGTGCATACCTGGATTGTTATTTTTCATTGTTTGATTTTATCTTTTGTACATCTAACCAAGAAAGAAAAAAAAAAAAAGAAAAAAAAAGAAAAAAGAAAGGAACAAAGCAAAACAAATTGCATACCACAAATCTCTATGATAATCGTAAGTCCATGTTGAATTGGCCAACTTTACCTTCAGTTACTATTTCATAGTGAAGTACGCACTTTGTAAAGGTACAAATTTTCTCACTAGAGAAGGACTATATATAATGCCATCATTAGTGTTCCAAAGAAAACCCTGAAGATTTTACCACAATCAGCCTCGTTTGCTCTTTGCCAATGTGAGATAAACCCTTGCTGATGGCTAGACCCCTTGCACCATAGCCTTCTTGGTGTGTTAGCCTATGAGCATTCACTTCAAATTCAGAGTTGTTGTTTCTTTACCATTATTGTTATTGCATCTTGTCTGTTATTTTTTCTATCGCCTCTTGTTGTTGGATTTCTAAAGTTTGAAAAATTATGTATCTCTCGGTTCCTTATTTACATATTTGCTACTATAAACAGTGGAATAAATCAATAGTCATGCATATATTCATGTATTTGCTAGCACAGCAGCAAAAAGGTCGATGCTGACATCTAGTTTTGCCCTTATGTAGGTCATTTATTGAGGACTCCCAAGCTGGCATTAAAATATCTCCTCTGGATCATAATTATTATGGGCTGAATGATAGGTTAGTGACGCTGACCGGTCATCTTGACGAGCAGTTGCGGGCAATTGATTTGATTCTGTCTAAGCTAATGGAAGACACTCATTATAAACAGACTATGAGTGTCCCCTATTCATATGCAGGTGTGTCTGTTTTTAATTATCCTATTCAACCCATTCATAGTCTTATTTGCACTTCTCTGATTGTATTTTCTGTATGCTACTTGTAAATTTTATATGCTTCATTTATCTCATCTGTGTCCTTTGGATTAAGGTATGCTCATGACTTCGTGGCCATTCTTTTATCGAAAATGATAGAACCACCGAAGGTTGTGCACCGAATCTGTGCACCGAATGATGTGGCAAAATCCTGACCGTTGATTTATTATCGGTTAATATTAATCAACGGTCAGGATTTTCATCGTCGATTCGTGCATGATCATCTTCGGATTGCTGTAGTATTACTCTTCTTTTATTTGTCATTTTATATTTAGTAACTTCTTTGGCTTTGGCGTGAATTGTGAAATTGAAGTCAGGTTTGGTCAACTTGAGTTTGAAACTGAGACACTTAGTGACCCTACAATTATTGGAAGTAGAAAACTTATGTTCAACTGGTAGGTGGCCTTGAAGAATCAAACACTAGACCTTGTGGAAACAAACAATAGGTGTCACCACTCAACTAACCCATTGGATTATATATTGGATTTAAGCTATTATCTTGCTTAATAGAAATTATTAGAAAGGGCATTATTTTGCAACTAGAAAATTATTTGGACCTCATATATATTTTGGTTTATACCATGAGCTAGTGCTGATATTGATGTCATGTCTGATCCATTATGCCCCTTTCTTTGTTTGTCATTTTTTTCCAAGTCCTTTTCCCTATTATTGCAATATTCTACTTATTTGTTGTCTTCAAGATCAAAGAAGAATGCGACCTTATATATATAAGCCTTGAAGCAGTTACATCGATGTCAAAATTACTAGAACAGTATTAGTGGAATGAAATAGCTTCGAAATAAATAAATAAATAAATTTAGGAAGATTACGGTATCCTGAATTTGCAGCCTTCAAATTACGGTATCCTGAATTTGTAGCCTTCAAATCTTACTGAATTTTGGTAGGTAAACTTAAGCATTGAAATCAATTAAGAAGGTTCATCTGAAGTCTTGTACTAGATATCAGTTATGGAATTTGTAACGGAAGTTTTCTGTTAATCAATTCTATGGTCTTGTACTTTCAATAATTAATGGTCATTTCTCTCTAGTAACTTTTAGGATGTGTTAGTTGTGATTAATGCGAGTTACCTAATGGTTGCTGAAACTTTGTTCTCTCTGAATTATTAGATGAAATTTATATGTTATTTATGAAATATTTTGATGAAATTTAATTCTTTCAACATGAACTTTTAGGTGTTTTCTTCTCTGGTTTTCATGGTATGCCGTATGGCCATGTGCCTCCTGTTGCACCAATGGCTCAGAATGCAGTAAGCTATGGACCGAATGTGGCTGGAAGGAAGTTTCAAAATAACAAGGTTCATTTGCTTCCATGGTGCTTGAATCTGATTGGTGGTCCCTAATGTTTTTAACTCTTTCATTTGTTCACAAATCTATTAATTTTGTCATTCTAGTTTGTCAATTTATGATGAGATAGACTCCATGATTATTGATGCATTCAGAAGGACCAGTCCTACATGATTGAGGGCTCACAGGAAGTGGGACCCAGCGGTGAAAGTCCCTGGATCTTATGCTCCTTGTTTAATTGTAATTATTATTATTATTAAGAATGGTGGAAAAGGAATTAAAATTGTGTAGTAGAATATGCATGCTTGTTTCTTTAAGCACTTACCATGACTTGAATGATATAAAACTACTAGGTAGACAACCCCATTGTTTGATGTGATGTATCATCTTAAATCTATTCCATACGAGATGAAGTTCTTTAGGCCTACTTTTTCTAGCTTATCTTCCCAAAGTTGATTTCTGTTTGGTGATAATAAGCAGAAGTATTTAAAGAAGATACGTTGGTAAATGCTTGAAGACTGTTTGGATCCTAGTTCTTTAAAGGTCCTGGAAAACATACTTGTTTTGACAATGTGTACAAGCATACTGTTTTACCCCTTCTCATTGTGCTTTCCATATGAATGTGTAAAGTTATATCCAGATCATTCTTTCATAAGTTTATTTCAATCTGTTGTGCGTTTTCTGTTTATATTATCACGGCAAGTCTCATCAGATATTTTCTCTGTTGATAACTGATGCTCTCAGGAAAAATGCTTTTATGTTGTTTGATTTATAAAACAAATGCCTTCTTTTGATTTTTAGGAGGATCGGAGTAACTCAGTGACAATTGGTGTGGCGGATGAGCATATCGGTTTGGTTGTTGGTCGTGGTGGAAGGAATATAATGGAAATTAGTCAGGTTTGTGAATCGGAAATTAATATAATTTATTTGATAGTACTATGTGTCCACTAAAGCGAAGCCCTTCAATTTTTCAGGTCAGTGGGGCCAGGATAAAAGTATCAGATAGAGGTGATTTCATGTCTGGAACAACTGATAGGTATAAGAATGAACAAAGAGTTCATGAACCTGTTGTGTTTGGGAATTTTGGTGGAAAACTGGTCTTAGTCTTTGCTATCTTGTTTCTGGTTTGCAGGAAAGTCACTATCTCAGGGTCACAGAGATCAATCCGTGCAGCCGAGTCCATGATAATGCAGAAGGTAGCATATGCTTCTGAGAGGTTGATGGATTAATTTTCATGTGTTGCAACCCATTCTTGCTGAGAATCTTTTGACGGACCTCCTCTTGACTTACATGCTTAATGATCTAGAAACATGTCAATATGTTTTCTCACAAAATGAGTTGGTGAGAAATCTTAAAAACAGTGATCGGAGTAGAAAGAAAGAAGAACGGAAATTTTTTTTTTTTTTTTTTTGGGGGCTGAGCTTCGTATAGGGATTCTTCTTAATATACAGTTATATATCTCCGTATAACGAAGTTTCTTCGAGTAGGCTATCACCACTTACTTAATATCAGAGATAGCTTCATTTGTTTCTTATTAAGTTGTAAGTTCTAAACTTAGCAAGTGTCAATTCTATGTTTTTGTAGGATTCTTTGCTTTAGATTAAGCCCGAGGTTTTTGTTGTTAAATGTTGTCTCTCCTGCAGATGATTTGGTGGATAGACTTGATATCATTTGCTTACTCAATGAAATTCTCTATGTTGTCGTGGTGATTATTTTATGCATCTAATAACTGCAAACTATTTCAGTTCTTCTGTATTAAGATGGTTTGATCGATGCAGGTTGTTTGACACGGGCTCTCGTGGTCATCGGTCACCTGACTTGAAACATGTTTTTTTATCGTATCGATTTTGTGTTTGTTATAAACGAAGATTTTGGGTCTCTGGTCTATTGGCTATTGCTTAAAGCCTTTCCTATCTCCATTTTGAAGAAAATTAGTTTGATATTGTCAAAGATTATACAGTTGGAGTAAAACTGAAGCAAGCGTTGGTCCCAAAATTTCTTCTTGCATTTTCTGCAATTAGTTGTATGGGGTTAACACTCTAGTTGATTAAATTCCCAAAAGTTTTGCTTCAAATTCTTACTGATGTGTTTACTGCAAGAGGCTTTGAGATAAATGATAAATGTTAGTTTAAATCTTGGAGGGAGAAAGTAATTGACTGTTTTGGAAGAAAACCAAATTTTTTTTTTTTGAAGTTTTCCTCAAATTTCTTCGTTATTTACGATATTAAAAAAAAAAAAAAAAAAAGAGTCGTTTTCTCCGCCTGGTTTGTGATTGTTTGTGGACTTAATGATTTTCATGGTTATGGTTGACTCAAAAAATACCTTTACTCATGTAACATTATTATAAGCACTAAAGTGAAAACTATCACGTGGTTTACTAAGCACGTGTTTAAATTTATCGAACAAAAAGAGAGTAAATCTTTATTAATAACATGGTTTTTGTATACAGTGACGACATATATACATATATAGTATGGTGTATTGCAACGTTCACCACCACCATGCATGCACGAGGTGAATCCCGTCACAATTTTATTTCAGAAAATTACAAATCCTAATTAATTATGCATGCATGCCTACCTAAACCAAACTAAATTAATTAACCTTCACGTTCATGGCTCATATTCACCCCCACCACCGCCGTATCCTGACCCATACCCCTCTCCATATCCAGACCCGCTACCATAGCCTGAACCATTGCCTCCACCGCCTCCTCCACCACCGCCTCCACCACCACCACCACCTCCTCCCTTTCCGCCACCACTTCCATACCCCGAACCACTCCCACTTCCGTAACCGGACCCATATCCACTTCCATGCCCGGAGCCTCCACCACCTCCTCCTCCTCTACCACCACCGCCGCCGCCACCTCCACCTACTCCGCCCCCCACTTCCAGACCCATATCCTGATCCATATCCACTCCCACTCCCAGACCCGTATCCACTACCTGACGACCCAGACCCACCGCCTCCTCCACCACCTCCACCACCTCCACCACCAGACCCTATACCACCACCATAACCTGACCCTCTCCCTGACCCATACCCAGACCCATACCCAGAACCTAACCCACCCGATCCACCACCACCACCTCCTCCTTCTCCACCACCACCACCTCCTCCTCCACTTATACCAATATCCTTCAGCTGTCTAGATGTAGCAAAAGAAATGTCCACAAGGAGCAAGATCAAGAATGCAAAACCAATAACTCTACAACTGGCCACGGCCATTTTCACAAGTGACAACACTTAAAAACTCAATATGTTCAAAAAGAAAGAACTAAATGGAACAACGCTCTCACTTCACTCTCCAAAGTAATGTACGTAAAACAAGTACAATATTTTTTGAGTGAAATATGTGAAGGTAGGGTCTGTATATATAGTGGAGAAATGGGGTCAACTTTATGGCTTCATCCGAAATTCTAGTAGCTTCGTGATGACTTTAAAGTTTTTAGTATAAAATTATAATTTAGATGATAAAATGAGGAACGTGTCTATGATGGGTTATGTTAGTGGTGTAGGTAGAGGTGGAGGTGGAGGTGGAGGTGGAGATGGTATTCTTTGTACTTGTCTTGATGTAGTTTTCTCTGATGCCTCCACTTTTGACTTAAAGGGAGATTGGGGTTGTGTAAACTTTGAGAAACGGGACCAATTAGAGGAAGAAGATTGGGATGCATGCTTTCCCACTTTCTCATATTATTTTTGCGTTCCACTTTGAGTTTTACTGTCATGCACTATCTCCCTCGTTGTCATTCTATGTAACATTTGTCTTGTTATTAAGCATTTCTATCTCCTTCCCATTTCTGGGGTGAAAACATCTATTATAAAACAGTCATCTTATTGAACTTCAACTAATCCCCGGGCCTTAGAACTGTCGGCAAGGTAGCCACATCTATTAATACCTGAGAAAACTCGAATTCAAAAACTTATGAAACTCCTTTTACTCTTTTACAATCAGTCTTCCCGTGATGGTTTACACAAAATTCAGGTGTTAAAACTGAATATACCTTTATATTATTTTACTTGTAGAGAACCTAAAAATAAAAAAGAAACCGAGGCCACAAACAGTCAAACACCCCCACTATCCATCACCAACCAAAATTCCCTGTCCAAATCTTCAATGCTTATGTTAGTGGAGCTGCCTCCTTTCTTCCAATCTAAGCTACCATTGACATCTGTCCTCTCCTCTCTACTTTGCTTTCGCCATTAGATAGAGCTTACCCTAGCATGATTGCTTCCTCTCTCAATCATTCATTTTATTGTCTTCATCAATAACACGAAATTGCCCCCACACTACACTTCTCAATTCCCACTTCCAAGAACTTGCTTTTCACTCAGTCATTCACACATCCTTTTTTACAAATATCAACTTCTTCGTGGTCTAAATTTGATACCATTTTGTTAGATTATAAATAAGGTATTATATACAATTAGAATCAATTAAAAAGTTCATGTAGATATTAATTTATATGTAGGATCCATTAGGGATTGTTGTAGCTTTTAGCTAGTATCATTATTTATAATTGTGCTATTATTTTAAGTTAACATATATAGTCTTCGTTTTAAATGAGAGATCTAATATGTTATTTTTACTAATTAATTATTAAGCATATACACAATTCTAATTAAAAAAATTGAAATTTTCAACCTTACAATCATAAGATGCCTCATTAATTGCTTCGAAATTAATCTATAAATGATATTGGTATGGATGATTGATTTGATTTGACTTGATTTGAAGATCCTTAATAAGCTAATGTTGCAGTGGGACACTAATGGGAGACCATAAAATAAATAAGAAATACTAGTGGAAAGCATTATTTGTGCATATTTGCATAAACTGATTTGTGGATTATATATAATTTTCCTTCTATGTGTTCATCAATTCCCACCTATATATCTTCACTTTTGATATATACAACTTGTCTTATCTAATTACGTATTATTTGACTTGTTTATACAAGATAAGTTGATATTTTATTCTGAATTACTAAAACCCTTGTAATTTAGCCATGTTAGGAATTTGATTTAACACACATTTTATAAATGTCCTTCATTGCATTTTTTTTTTAAATACAACACAAAAAATATATAGAGTAATATAATTACCAATACCCTGAAGAAAAATAACAATAATATTTTGTATTGCTTGTGACTTGATATATTCTATTGAAAGTCTTCTTTTTCTCCATACAATTATCTTTTTGTCGTGACTATGATTTGAATAGTATAACAAAAATTATGGTTTATGAGATAATATTGGGGTGTCTAAAGTATTTGTAAAAAATAAGAAATTAAAATTAATTTTAATAATTTAACATAGGGATAAATTTGTCATTATAAAATTTATTTGAAGGTGGGACTTCTTTAGTTCATTAATAGGGTGCCAATAAAAAAAAAAAAAAAAAAAAGACGATCCTCAGCATACATTACACCTGGACCCGGGCTCGGGTATGTTATATGAAGTTTTATAAAAGGGTAAAGGATAGAGTAAACGACACATTCCCACCCAAGGTTTGACCAAATCCTAGGTTGGTACCCCTGGTTACATTTATTCAAGATTTCCAACCTTAAAGTGATGAAAAAGTGTTTGATGTAATGGTAAAGGGGTAAATTGGTCATTTTGCATGGGCGACGCATGTTAGCAGCTCGTCGCCTCTAATAGTCCTCTGGCACACGTTAGCAAACGGCGTCCCCGAAGTTTTTTGCCCTTTTTTCGGCGATTCTTCCACCCAAAATCACCATTGTCACCACCATTTGAACCCCCATACTCCCCTCTAAAAAACCTTACTCTTCACAACGCCTCATCACTCGCTAGTCGTTGGCCACGGCAACCGCGACATGCGGACTGGTTTTTGCCAGTTTTTGGATATTTTGACGGCGACAACCCCAACCACCACCACCATTTGACTCCTTGCATCCTCACCTACAAAACCCCTAACCTTCCCAGCCACAACAGCTAACCATTTGTCGTCCACCACTTCACCAAAAAATGGTCGATGAACACGAACTCTCGGCAGGCGAACAGTGACTAAACAATTGCTGGGACATAGGGGTTTTATAGAGTTGGAGATGTTGGTTGCAGTGGTGGTGTCCAATTGGATTTTCGCCGCCGAAATCGATCGGAATCCAGCAAAGAATAGCAAAACCCTAAGCCTAACGGCGCCGGCGATTGGAGGGGCCAATGAGTTGGGAACCAAAGGGGTTTTGGACGACGGACTACGGACTACGAGGAAGGTGATGGAGGTGACCAGGGGGTTCGACGCTATTGGAAACAGCCCATATCAGGCAAAAATCGAGAGGGTGTGCAATGACCGAGGGTGTTATTGAGATAATTTGAAAATAAAATGGTAAGTTTTATAATTCTACTAATTTAGGGGTTAAAACATAATTTATTAATTTAGGGTTAAGGGCATTGTGGTAATTGCACCCTCTATACCCTAAAAATGGCTAACAGTGCTATTTTAAGGGTAAGAATCTGGAATAAATGTTACTAGGGGTATCAACTTGAGATTTCGTCAAACCTTGGGTGGGAATATGTCGTTTACTCTAAAGGATATTATCAATTAAGAGACAACTTTTTATAAAATACATTAAAAAAGGACACTAGTTCTTAAATACACAGAAAAGAGATAAATTACCATTAGTCAAAGTTAAGTTTAACGGAAAATCTTAAAAGACATAAATATCCTATGCTAACAGTAATAAAAAACTGAAGGATAATATAGTCTTTTATAAAACTAACACTAAAATTAGCATTAGTATTTTACTATTTTTATTATTAATTTAATCTTTCCTCTCTTCTCTCTTTCTCTCAAGTCTCACCTCTCATTCCCCTTTCTTAAAACACAAAGCCTAGCCGTTTTGTAACAGCTATGCCAAACCAAAAACTAAAACTTTGTCAGGGTCGCTAAGCTTGGCTGATGACTTCAGTGCAAAGCGGCATGGCATCTTCATCGCACAAAGCGGCCTGAAGAATAGGAGGAGGAAGCGCTTCCAGGCTTGCCATGGTGTGAGGCTAGGGGTGTCAGCAGAGCCGAGCCATTCGCAAGTCGGATCAGCTTGGCTCGTTGAAAGCTCGGGATTGACTTGAGATTCTCCGAGTCGAGCCAACTTGTGAGCGGCTAGGATTGAGCCACGAGTTGAGTACAAGTGACCCTTGACTTGGCTCGACTAGGCTCGCAAGCTTTCCACGATTGAATGGGTTATATGTGATATTTACAAGTATTGGGGGTGTTAAATTTAGTATGCAAAAGTTTTAAAAAATGACAATCGACCTCCAATTCCCAATTAAACAAAAAATCAAATCAGACTCTGAAACATTCGTGCAAAGCCAATTTCTTAGAACCTTAACCCCTAAATTAGCATCCGTCAACCATTGCTTCATATTGTTGTTATTCCGTTGAACGCCGCCTCTCCTCGTTGTGTCCTTGGCCAACGACGACCCTTTTTGCCCCAATATGCAAAGTCTTCCATAATCCACTTCAAAAAGTCGAAGGATTTTCAACATGACAGTCGCGATTTGTGACCAAATTTGTTGTTTGTGGAGTTCGATTGGTAGGGAAATTTGTGGGAGATTGTTGTGCGTATTGAGAAGTTTGTTTTAATTGTGTTTTGCTAGTGATTTTTCTGGTTTTCCACCATTCCCAAGCTTTCCCCGTAGCCTCCCCACCTTGACGCACACCACCTGCTCTACCATTTGCCCCAACCAAAACCCAAGCCTTTTTAGACATCACCACCCACCTGCTTGATGATAAGAGCTTGAATGTTTATATCTTGTTAGTGATTTAATTGGTTTATTTATGGAAAAATGTGTTTAAAGTGTAGAATTTGGATTATTTCTTTCATAAATACCATTTATGGGATCACGGGTGCATGTTGAGTGTTTTCAGGCTCAAATAGGTTGTTGAAGGGAAAAGAATGATGTCGATAGGATTCACGACGTGTAGGAACAAACGGCACAAGAATCAAGGTCGAAATGAGGGAGTTGTGGTACGTCGAAGATGTTACTGAAAATCTGGAAATTCTTCATCATGAGTATGCCTCGATGTTTCTGTCATAACTTGAGCTGTAGAAGTCTGAATTTGACGATTCTAGTGGCGTTGGAAAGCTTATTCAGAGAGCTACAATGTTTGTGTTGATGCCTTCATCTAATTCTAAAGTTTACAGATTCTTTGAACAGAAGGAACGATCGCTGCAACGACCATTCTTACTACCGTGGCGATGGGTAACGGGTTTGTGTTAATTCATTACCCTAATCTGAATCTAAATGGGCTAAGTTTTCTAATATTTTTTCTAAGCACGACCAAGAATCCCAGGGATATAAAAGAGAGTTTTTAAGAAATTAAAGGGGACTTTTGGATGAAGAAGAAGACGGCTATCAAATTGGAGATCGGGACCCTGAGAGCTCTCGTTCACCGATTAGAGAAGTTTTTATATTCTTCTTTCTTGAACTGATGTCATTGAACAGAATGGTGGTTTTTGTTATTTTCATTATGAACTAATTCTCTTTTCTAGGGCTAAGATGTAGCCCAATTTATGAATATGTGTTGACTTGGATTGTTGTTAATTCTTATTGAGCTTTTAATTCTAAGTTTTATTATTGTGCATAATGCTTTCAATTCTCAAGGGCTCGAGAGTTGAATGATATCATGGGTTAGGTTGAGATCGAGAGATGAAATCTGATTTGTCTTAGGTAATAAAATCATAGATTGAGCGAACGCTAGAGATAGGTTACCGCGATCTGTAAGGCTCCGGTAAATTCCATAGAGCTTAATGATCTCTTAGCTCCTAAATCTAATTTAGAGATATATTGGGTTGTTGCTTAAGGGTTAATTTGCTAATTGCTCGAGAGAGAGTTAGTGGAATAATAGGGGATTTGGCTTTTAGAATACGCTTGATTAGGTTAACAACAGATGACGATGCATAGGATTAAATTGGTGTGAAATCTATGCCCTAGGTTTAGTCAAATTGATTTTTACTTCAAAGTGTTTACAAATTCTGCCTTTATTTAGTACTTAGTTTTTAGTTTTTTATTTTATTTCATTAAAGTCATTCTTAAAGTTTTGTTTTATTAAATAGCAATAGAATAGACTAGTTTGGTACTTGGTAGGTAGTTCCCTTGGGTTTCGACACTCGTTTACTCGAGCTTTATTACTTGCATGATTTCGTACACTTGCGAATAGCCTGTCAAGTTTTTGGCGCCATTGCCGGGGACATTCAAAGTCAATGGGCAAAGATTGAAACCCTATATTGAGAATGGAAATGACAACAAGAGGGTTTCAATTCTTCTTAAGAATCCTAATTGACGACAGAAAAGGAGTCGAGCTTAAGACTTTAAACAAGCGCTTGTTGGGAGGCAACCCAATATTTCGATTCCGTTTGTCTTTATTTTTATTTTTTTTATTTTTTATTTTTTATGAGTAATGAGGTTTCTGTTTCGTATTTCTTCTTTTCTTTTGTTTTATGTTTTATGTGTTATGTTTTTAATTTTCGGATTATTTTCAGGTGATTGTCAAAACGCAGCAAAGACAAATTAGAAGACCCATTATGCTCGCCAAGGTTGTAGACTTTATCGCTACAGCGAGCGCGCATGACGCGCACGATGAACCCAATTGTGATTGATCATGCTCGCCGCAGTAACGCATTTCATCGCTGCAGTGAGCGTGAATCCACAGTGACGCCGAGACGATAGCAATGATCGCCGCAGCGATGAAGACTATCGCCATAGCGATCGAACCATGCCATGCAAATTTGCGTTTAAATCAGCTTGTTCTTATTTTCTTTAAAGCAGTTTGCATTGCACACCATACTCTTCCATAGCTGCTCTTCACTAACTTTTCTTCACTCCCACACAATTCAGTCAAACCAATTATATTTGTACTCCATTGCTCACTAACGCATTCCTCCTTTTATCCCATTTCGCAGATTAAGGAAGCAAGAGGAGAATTTGCGAAAAATCAAGGTTAAGGTTTCGAAAAGCAAATTGGGGGTTTTCGAAAACTCATATATTCCAACTCAATTTAAGGCATATTTAGACAGTACAACGTTCAAGTAAGTGTTTCTTCCCCATTCTGCATTATAATTTGGAAAGGTGGAATCCATTGATTTGTTGTTTGTGGGAGTGTGGGTTGATTTGCGTTGATTGTTGAAAATTGGGAGAGATTATTTTGATTGAATCTGTGCGTAGTGCTGCTTGATTGACGAAGGGCAGTTGTTGTTTGTGGGAGTGTGCTGATTTTTCGTTGAGGATTGAGGGTAGTTTCACTGAGTGTTTGGGTTGAGTTCGAAATACTGATAATGGCACCCAAAAGAAAGCCCAGAAGTGATAGGAGAGAAAAAGGAAAAGGGCAGGCCCCTAGTGATACCCGGTTTGTTAGCCAGACTGCTCAAGAAAGGTATGAAAATTTTGCAAAGCAACCCGGGGCGTTTATTGAAGAACGAGGGCTGGTGTTTCAGGCTTTGAGAATAAGCGATGTTTGAGAAGCAAAATTTTAAAAGAGGGAATAACTGATGTGATTCAAGCTCTGGGTTGGGAGAAATTTTGCAAAGAGCCCCCGGCGCATGCTGTTGCCTCTGTGGTAAAGGAGTTCGATGCCAACGCTCCTGATAGCGTTGACGGGGAGAACAATAGTAAGAGGTAAAGAGATCGTGTTTAATGCAGTTGCGATTAATGAATTTTATGGGCTGCCGCAAGTTGAGTTCGATGACGATGCCTATGCCGCATTCAAGCAACAAGTGGATTTTGACGCAATAAAAAATTCTTTGACTGAAGGGAGAGCTACGTGGTTTATTGCGGTTGGGGAACACATCCGTTTTGAAAGTAAGTTCTTGGACTCAATTTCGTGCATGTGTTTATATTTTGTATGCTCTCGATTGATGCCCTCCAAGCACATGAGTACTATTAGTGAAGCTAGGGCGATCTTAATGTATGCTATTCGCCAGAAGATAAGGATGAATGTGGGTGAAATTATCTTTCAAGAGATTACCCATTCGGCAAAGCGTACCAAGACGGGCTTTTATTTTCCTCACCTGATTACTGCATTGTGTACGCAAGCGGAAGTGCCATTAAATGCTGAAGAAGTTTTTATTTCGCAAGGAGTGTGTCTTACCAGGCAATTTATGCAAAATTTAACTAGTGGGGGCAGAGTAGAGGTACCCAAGACCAAAGCATCTTCATCGTCGAAGCTTTCCCAAAAAGATCAATTGTTGAAGCTGAATGAAGACATCGAAAAGTTAAAACAACAATAGAACCGTCAAGCGGCCTGGATGACATAGATGAGTGGGCAAATGAGGGTGCAACATGAGATGCAAAGATTGCAACTTGGTCATCTTTGGGATAAGCGCAGGGGTGTGAATGGGTGATTTTGTGTGCCGGATGAGGACACGGTGATATCTGATGAGGTCGAGGAGTATGGAGGAGTAGATTTTAGTTAATGTTGTCAATGCAGTTTGTTTTGGTTGTTTTTATTTTTCTGTTTTGATGTACTTTTATTTTGTCTACTGTGCGTTCTTTGAGTCTTTGTGAACTGTTAGTCTATTTTGTTTTATTGTTTTGTTTTTCTTTGTTCATGCTCTTTTTATCCACTCTTGTATTCTGCATAACTATGATGGCCGACAAGGTCTGTTTAGTGGTTTTTCTGTTTTGATAGAACGACTAGTGTATACGACTGGACGGCTTTATTTTGTTGAGGAATGCGGTAACGTTTTCTTTCTTTTACTCTTACGCTTAACATTGGGGACAATGTTGATTTTATTGGTTGGGGGTAGGAATTTAAGAAACTTAAATTGAGCAGAATTTGTTTTTGTATGGATTTAGAGAGCATTTTTATTTATTCTTTCATTTTAGGTTGTGAGTTTTATTTTTGTCTCTTGGATGAAGTCATATGTCTATGATAGGAATGTGATTGCAATAACATAGAACTAATGGAGGACATTAATTTTTACCTTTGCTTACGGATGTGTGTGAATATTAATGACATGAAGTTGAGACCCTAGTGAACTGTGGATTGAAAGTGGTTCAGTCACTTACTTAGAGACGTGTTATGTATGAAGTTTCCATGAACTTTATTGTGATTTCAACAAACTCTAGAACTCATTTGATAATCACTCAAGGTGAAATCCTAGAATTCACATCACTTAGGAAATGATTTAGGCTGTTTTTGGACCAATTGAGCCTTTCAAGCCAACCTTTGTTTCTGTCATCGCTAGTTAGCCCTTTGAGCATTTTTAAACACAATTTAGCCTTGTTTTTCGTTCTTTGAACTTAATGTTTACCCTATCCTGATTTTGAGCCTAAAACACAATCCTGCCCGCTTTATCATTAAGAGACTTTATTGTTCTTCAAGCTTATTATGAGTTTTGGTAAGAAAGTGTGGTTGTCACAACCCACGTGTGCGAAAAAATTGGTTGGGGGTTGTGGAGTGTTTGTAAAATCAGTGGGGATGTGTATGTGTGCATGTTTCAGCCTTCTTATTTTCATTATGTTGAAAAAAAAGAGCATTATGCCTAGTTTAAGGGTATTTTGGCTAGAAACTAGAACCCGCCTTAAAAACGGTCTAGCAGTACTTGGCGACCTCTGGTATAACAACGTTACGTACACCTTAGACGCATCTACCCCGTCGCATTTATGGTATCAAAAATAAGAAAGATACAAGTTTGAGGGGTGTAAATTAGTGGACATATTGGTTGGTGGTTGAGAAGAAGTGGGGTTCGATTTGATTTTAGAGTTTGCATGAGGAAAACCGAGTTCTCTTACTTTGTTATTCCTATCATTTTCTTGGAACCCATACCCTGGCCTAAAGTTACAACCTTTACAAAGACCTATTGATCCAAGGTAATGTGAAATTCTACATTAGTGGAGAGTGATGTGAAAAGTGAGCCTATGGAGTTTGATTCCATGATTCACATATAAGTCATAACCCGAATACTGAGATCAAAATTTTGTTCATGAATGTTGTGCATAACACCATTCGAGTTTGTAGACTAATGGTTTGTGGTTGTATGGATATTCTAGGGTTGATAACGAAAATGAAATTGATGTTTGCATTGTCTGTGAGTTTTAGGTGATTTTTAATTAATCTATTTATTTTGTGTATATGCAATTTTTGAGACATCTTTACGAATTGATCCAAGACTTTTTGTTAGTGTGTTCTTTTTATGTTTATGTTTATGTTTTTGTTACTTTTGGAGTTTAGGATAAGTTTAGTATGGATGTTTGTGGGTATCATCGCTGGAAACCCTCACGAGACTACAACTCGTCCAACTAGGGCTACCTAGAGGTTTAAAGGCTTGTTGCATACGCTAAATGCAATCGTGTCAATCTACGAAAGTGATTTAGGATAGTTTAGATTTAGGTTTTTAATTAGTTGTTTTCTTGTCAAGCTTAAAGATTTATTTTATCGCTTGTTTTGCTAGGGACTAGCAAAAAACTGGTTGAGGGTTGTGATAAGAGCTTGAATGTTTATATTTTGTTAGTGATTTAATTGGTTTATTTATGGAAAAATGTGTTTAAAGTGTGGAATTTGGATTATTTCTTTCATAAATACCACTTATGGGATCACGGGTGCATGTTGAGTGTTTTCAGGCTCAAACAGGTTGTTGAAGGGAAAAGAATGATGTCCATAGGATTCACGACGTGTAGGAACAAATGGCACAAGAATCAAGGTCGAAATGAGGGAGTTGTGGTACGTCGAAGATGTTACTGAAAATCTGGAAATTCTTCATCATGAGTATGCCTCGATGTTTCTATCATAACTTGAGCTGTAGAAGTCGGAATTTGACGATTCTGGTGGCGTTGGAAAGCTTATTCAGAGAGCTACAATGTTCATGTTGATGACTTCATCTAATTCTGAAGTTTACAGATTCTTTGAACAGAAGGAACGATCGCCGCGACGACCATTCTTACTGCCGTGGCGATGGGTAACGGGTTTGTGTTAATTCATTACCCTAATCCGAATCTGAATGGGCTAAGTTTTCTAATATTTTTCCTAAGCACGACCAAGAACCCCAGGGATATAAAAGAGAGTTTTTAAGAAATTAAAGGGGACTTTTGGAGGAAGAAGAAGACGGCTATCAAATTGGAGATCGGGACCCTGAGAGCTCTCGTTCACCGATTAGAGAAGTTTTTATCTTTTTCTTCTTGAACTGATGTCATTGAACAAAATGATGGATTTTGTTATTTTCATTAAGAACTAATTCTCTTTTCTAGGGCTAAGATGTAGCCCAATTTATGAATATGTGTTGACTTGGATTGTTGTTAATTCTTATTGAGCTTTTAATTCTAAGTTTTATTATTGTGCATAATGCTTTCAATTCTCAAGGGCTCAAGAGTTGAATGATATCATAGGTTAGGTTGAGATCGAGAGATGAAACCTGATTTGTCTTAGGTAATAAAACCATGGATTGAGCGAACGCTAGAGATAGGTTACCGCGATCTGTGAGGCTCCGGCAAATTCCATAGAGCTTAATGATCTCTTAGCTCCTAAATCCAATTTAGAGATATCTTGGGTTGTTGCTTAAGGGTTAATTTGCTAATTGCTCAAGAGGGGGTTAGTGGAATAATAGGGGATTTGGCTTTTAGAATACGCTTGATTAGGTTAACAACAGATGACGATGCATAGGATTAAATTGGTGTGAAATCTATGCCCTAGGTTGTAACGACTCGATTCTTGTAAAACATGCACAGTGAAAATACACGTAACCATAATATAAAAAGTTGGGCCCCAAAATTTTTTTCTTTCATTAAACATATGCATTCTTATACAAATATATACAAGGTTTGTGACATATGCAAAACTATCAAAATAGGGTGGACAGTGTAGCCATTTCTCTTCGTGTGCCGATGTCCATCCGACTATGTCCTCATCTAGAACCTGCAAAAACAAAGGGAGCAACTGGATGAGCACAAACAAGGCTCAGTAAGTAAACCCCTGAACTCAAATATCTCAGTAACTCTTTCTTCAATCACTAGCTAATTACTCTTTCTCATAGCTCCTCTATACTAACTTTCTTTCTAGAAAGTCATGGCCCCATCTGACCGGAGGCACGACTGGGACTCGCTCCCACTCCCGGTGACTTCTACTCATTCTAGCCGATCTGACTTGGTTATGCATGGATTCGGAACCTTTGGCCATGTGAGTGTATAATCTCTCTCTCGGGTACTCGGGTATAGCCCTCATTCGCATGTACACTACGGGCTACACCACTTATCTTTCTGATACTCTGGCCGCTTTACTGATGCGGCGTACATGCGGGAATACTCTACCCGTACTCACAGGTTCCCCATCACACAACCTACTGTATTCTCTTATTAAGCACTACTCTAGCTTTACTCTATGGTGCTCATTCTCTCTTTCTTTCTACTCTTGAAGTAGTCTAAACTCAAAAGTCTCTACTCTTTTTTTTCTAATGCATAAGTAAAGCATAATTAATGCACATCAATGACTCATACTCATTAATGAAAAGTAACTATGACATGTAGCAACAATTAAGGCTCTCTACCCTTACTTATGATTCTCTTGAGCATTTCATCAAACAACTCATGTGCATAAATAACTTTACTCTAATTCTAACTTTTCTGTTTTCTTTAATCAATCAAATAGGAGAAAACTCCCTCATAAACCCTAAAATCCCTATCAAAAGAGAAACACTTCCATTATCTTGTTCAAAACCTCCTCCAACTCCAATCAAACTCAACCCAACATCAAGCAAAATACAACACTTCTCATAACTCATAACCCAAACATAATTAATACTCTCATTCAACAATTAAAAGAAAGCACATATGTATTTCAATCCACTCAAAAGAGTTCTTAGATCTCATCTTAGGTTGAGTTTACTTACCTTATGAGAAAATTGGCTTCTTTAGCACTTCTCCTTTCCTTTGGAAGCTTGCTTTTCCTCTACAACTTAACCAATAATCACAACATGAGATTCTAATCAAAACATAGGAAAACTCTCATCTAAAGTACAAATCCTTACCTTAGGAAGCTTTAGATTAAAACCCCACAAAAAGTTACTCAAAAAGGCTCTTGGAAATCCTTGGGAGATTGAAGGAAAATTGAGAGAGTTTAGAAGAATGAAGGAGGCGGTGGAATTGCGAAAATGAAGAACTTTCAAAGGCTAAACCCTTTTTAATATCTCTTAATACTCATTATTCCCATTTTGCCCTTGCTCTTTTATGGAAATTTCATCAATATCCTTTGATTCCTTACTAACACACCCCCAACTAACATATTCTCCTTGAAATTTCCTTACAATTTACTCCCCACTTTTCCTGCTAATTAGGGGTAGAATGGTCAAATTGCCCTTAGGGAAGAAAATATCTAAAACTTAACAAACATTTTAATCGGCTGTGCCGCGGGAAGCAACTTATCGCCGCGCGTGGTCCCGCTGACTTCCCGTGGCTTCAACACCTCTTCGCCGCGGCGAAGATTCTTCTTCGCCCCGGCGAAGCACGGCAGACTGAACTTCTT
This sequence comes from Pistacia integerrima, assembly GCA_026225825.1. Classification (NCBI taxonomy): domain Eukaryota; kingdom Viridiplantae; phylum Streptophyta; class Magnoliopsida; order Sapindales; family Anacardiaceae; genus Pistacia; species Pistacia integerrima. The sequence goes on from CM047738.1 coordinate 30,730,957, forward strand.
CTGTTTTTCAACCAATTTCAGGGCAAGTATACTACACAACACTCAAAACTACCAAATACCAACTCAAATAAGAGCAAAGGAAGAAATAACAACTACGTACCTCAAGTGGGGCGTTACATAGGTTTAGTCGTATTGATTTTTACTTCAAAGTGTTTACAAATTCTGCTTTTATTTAGTACTTAGTTTTTAGTTTTTTTATTTTAATTCATTAAAGTCATTCTTAAAATTTTGTTTTATCAAATAGCAATAGAATAGCTAGTTTGGTACTTGGTAGGTAGTTCCCTTGGGTTTCGACACTCGTTTACTCGAGCTTTATTACTTGCACAATTTTGTACACTTGGGAATAGCCTGTCACTCGACTTTTTTCTCTCGACCAACCTTTTCCTAGCTTTCTCCCACCACACACAAGCCCATTCGAGCTAGCTCAAACTCGAGTCCATCAGCTCGAGTTGAGTCACAAGTCAACTCGATTATAAACGAGTCGAGTCTCGAACTCGATTTTTTTGGCTAAGTCGGCTTGAGACTCGACTCAAACTCGATAACCGTAAAACCGAGTTAGGCTTGTTTAGGTGAAACTCGACTCGACTCGTTTACAGCCCTCGGCTAGGCTAGTGACTCCAACACCCAGAAAAACATTTGATTCTTTTTAGTCATTTTTTACATTTGTTTTTTAATTTTTAATCGAAGGTTTGTATTACTTTGTGGGAGTGTTCTAAATATGATATATTTTGTGGACTTCTTACATGAATGTTTAGGAAATTCTATGGGATCAACAGAGGAGTAATAAAAAAGAGATGATGAAAATGGGGTGGGGAGTAATCAAGTGGAAAACTAGAAAGCGACGGAGAAGATGAAGAAAAATAATAATAATTTAGGGTGCGTTTAGTTCCGTATTTTTACCCATATTCTCAACCGGATTTTACAAATAACGTTTGGTTCAATATTTACACAATACAATCCTGAAAATAAAATCCTGACAGCTATCCTGACAGTTTTTTAACCATTGAAGACAGTTTGCAGTCCTGCTTTTATTTCACTTTCTCACTTTTCTTCATTGACATTTCACTTTCTCAGTTCACCATTACCAGCTTCAGTGCTTCACCATTTCACTTTCTCAGTTTGCATTACCAGCTTCAGTGCTTCACCACCGTCACTTTCTCACTTTGCATTACCACCTTCAATGCTTCACCATCGTCACAAACCATCTTTCTTCTCCAACATAATTTTCCACCTGCAAATACAAAACAAAGCACATTAGAATTCCGACCAGCCACCTGAATAAAAAAACCAGCCCATAGCACCACCCAATCAATCTTCCACCATCATCACAACAGAACCGCACGGCCACCACCCATCACCATCTTCCACCATCATTGCATTACCACCCCACCGCAACCACACATCACCATCTGCCGCCATCATCACAACACAAACGTGACCGGAATCAAACCATCATCCACTGCATCACCATTATCACAAAACAACACCACGAATCACAAACCATTCACGGTGACTTCCTATCGTCGATCTGCCACAATCCGAAGTCGATTGTCACAAACCCACCACCGCGAACCCACATCCTCACAGATCTGTCCCACATGAAGCCCCGACATCACTGATCGTCACAAACCAACCACCGTGAACCTACTGTCATCACAAATCTGTCCAACATGAAGCCCCGATGTCACTGGTCGTCACAAACCGACCATCGTGAACCCACCGTCGTTGCAGATCTATCCAACGTGAAGCCCCGATGTCGTCGATCGTCACAAACCCACCACCATGCACCCATATCCTCACAGATTTGTCTCACATGAAGCCCCGATGTCACCGATTGTCACAAATTGACCACCGTGAACCCACCATTGTCGCAGATCTATCCAATGTGAAGCCCCGACGTCACCGATCGTCACAAACCGACCACCATGAACCCACCGATGTCGCAGATTTGTCCACAGGGAAAGGTGTTTTTGATTTTTTTTTTTTTTTTGTTTTGCAGGTTTTTAAATCTCGTGTACAAAACATTTGCGCATGAATTTGTGATTGTGTTTAATGTTTATCTGTCCAAAATATTCAGGGAAGGCAAAGAGACCCGTGAAGTACCCAAATCTAGTTTGTGAGCTTCCATGACCTATTTGTTTTCAAGACACCCGAGACGCAATTTTTCTCATTTTTATTTTATTGGAAATAATTTGTGTTAGTACTGTTTTTTTCTTTTCATTAATCCTTTTAATTTGGATTTTAGTAATGCGTTTTATAATTGGTTGACTCAAACTGATATTTGCACATGAGCTACTTGGATCTGTGGATTTGTTTGTGGGGTTTAACAGTTACAGCATGTGCTATGTTGCTTACAATGTTTAGCACATGCGTCAAAATATTGTGCAGTTTTATATGTTACGTATGTAACATCTTTGTATGTAATGGACAAATTTTGGGAGTAAAAAATTATTGGATTA